>CAUYPK010023217.1:0-38821 GCA_963574355.1 Loris lydekkerianus
TACCCAGAAGGAAAAAAATCCTTTTATCATAAGGACACTTGTACTAGACTGTTTACTGCAGCTCAATTTACAATCGCCAAAATGTGGAAACAGCCTAAATGCCCACCAACCCAGGAATGGTTTAACAAGCTGTGGTATATGTATACCATGGAATACTATTCAGCTATTAAAAAAAAAAATGGAGAGTTTACATCCTTCGTATTAACTTGGATGGAAGTGGAAGACATTATTCTTAGTAAAGCATCACAAGAATGGAGAAGAATGAATCCTATGCACTCAATTTTGATATGAGGAGAATTAATGACAATTAAGATTATGGGGGGGAAGAAAAGCAGAAAGAGAGACAGAGGGAGGGGGGTGGGGCCTCGGTGTGTGTCACACTTTCTGGGGGCAAGACATGATTGAAGAGGGACTTTACCTAATGATTGCAATCAGTGTAAACTGGCTTATTGTACCCTCAATGAATCCCCAACAATAAAAAAAAAAAAGAAATTAAAAAATATATATATAAAAAAAAAACAAGGAGAAAATCAAAACACACTGGAAAAATTAAAAGATAACAATAATAACATCCCATTGAATCAAAGATCATCAGAGAAACTTAAGTTTTATAATAGTACCTTAAAATGAAAGATAATAAAATATTCACTAGCAAACTAAAAAAGAAATACATGTACAAATTTAATAATGAGAAAATGACCACATATACAAAAAGTCCAAAGAATGTTAAAGTACATAGGGCTATCTTAATACTCCAATTTAAAAACCTAAAATATAATTTAAAAGTTCCTAGGAAAATACAAATTACCAAAACTAACAAGATAAGGCTGAAGATAGCAAAAATCAATTCACCAAAAACAAAGTCAAGAAAAAAATCAACAATAAACTAGAAAAAGTTCAATATATAACATAAAGCATCAAAACCCTTAAAACATAGAGAGCTATTTACAAATTTGTGAAAGACAGTCAGATTTTAAAATGATCAAAGGACATTCATCAGCATATGAAACACATTTTAGCTCACTAGTAATTAAAGAAGCACATTGTAAAAAAAAAAATAACATTTTCAACTATGATAATTTTTAATAAATAATACCCACTATTGCTAAAATTATGAATTTCTACAAACTTTCAGAGGGTAATTAGGTAGTAGTATTAACATTTTAAATCTGAAAACATTTTGGCCCAGCAAGTTCACTTCTAAATAATTTGTGCTACAGAAAATCTTTATGCACATGTAAATGATGATACATGTGCAAGGATGTCCAACAAAATATTTGTAAAAGCAAAAAAATTGGAAATAATCTAAATATTCATCAGAAGTGTTATGGGTAAAATGATAGCATATTTCTACATTAGAATGATATATGATTTTAAAAAGAATAAGGTAGGTTTATATAATATAATGGAATACAGAAAAATACCCAGATTTACTGTTAATTTTTTTAAAAGACAAGATATGAAATATTACAGACAAAACAATACAGTTTTTCAATAATAACTAGTTGAATAGCACATCAAAAAAAGTAATTCACCATGACCAAGTGGGCTTCATCCCAGGGAAGCAAGGTTAATTCAATATATGTAAATCAATAAATGTGATTCACCATGTTAAAAACAAACATCATATGGGTCATCTCAATAGAGGCAGGAAAAAGCATTCAATAAAAATCCAGCACCCTTTCATAATAAATACCCTCAACAAATTAGGCATAAAAGAAACATATGTCAAAATTATAAAAAGCCATATATGACAAATACACAGCCAACATCATACTGTGGGGAAAAATTAAAAGCATTCCTCCTAAACTGGAACAAGACAAGGTTGCCCATTGTCACCAATTCTATTCACCATAGTACTGGAAGTCCAAACAAAAGTAATCAGCCAAAAGAGAGAAATAAAGGTTATCTAAAGCAGGAAAAGCAAGGTAAAACTACTGCTTTCACTAATGATATATGATCTTGTATCTAGAAAATCCCAATTTTTTTTGGGGGGGGGTAGTTTTTGGCAGGGGTTGGGTTTGAACCCGCCACCTCCCGCATATGGGGCCAGCGCCCTACCCCTTTGACCCACAGGCGACATCCAATCCCAAATATTTTTACCAAGAGAATCCTGAAATTGATAAATAACTTCAGCAAATTTTGAGAGTACAAAATCAAAGTACACAAATCAGTAGCATTTCCATATACAAACAATAGTCAATCTGAAAGTTAAATCAAACAATACTAATCACAATAGCTACAATGAAAATAAAATACTTAGGAATATACTTATGTTACCTCTACAAAGAGAAGTACAAAATAATGATGAAAGAAATCACAGATGACATGAACAAATGGAAAAACGTATCATGCCCATGGATCTGTAGAATCAACATTGTTAAAATGTCCACACTGCCAAAAGTGATTTACAGATTCAGTCCATCCCCCTCAAAATATCAGCATCATATTTCACACATATAGAAAAATTAAGTCCATCTTTCATTCAGAACCAAAAAGAACCTGAATAGCCAAAGCACTCTTTAAAAAAAAAGAACAAATCTAGAGTTATCACATTAATAGACTTCAAACAGAACACAGACCACAAGGCTACAATAACCAAGCAATGTATTTGTACAACCATAAGCACAGACAAATGGAATAGAATAGAGAACTCAGATATAAAATCATCTACCTACAGCCAACTGATATTCAACAAAGCAGACAACAACATACACCGAGGAAAAGAAGCTCTAGTCAATAAATGGTTCTGGGAAATCTAGATAGCCACATGCAAAAGAAAGAAACAACACCCCTATCTCTCACCACCTACAAAAATTAATTCAAGATTGATAAACAACTTAAATATAAGACATGAAGCCATAAAAATTATAGAAAAAATGTAGGAAAAACTCTTCTGGAAATTGGCCTAACCAAAGAATTTATGAAGAAGATCCCAAAGGCAATTAATTACAGCAACAAAAATAAATAAATGGGACTTGGTTAAATTAAAAATCTTCTGCACATCAAAGGAAATAATTAACTGGGCAAATAGACAACCTACAAAATGGGAGAAAATATTTGTAAACTATTGCCCCTTTAAAAAGTGGGTAAAATCCATGAACAGAAGATTTTCAAAAGGTAGACATAGGAAGCACAAATCTATTTTTTCTGGATCTGCCAATGATGTTAGTATATTAATGGGGATCACATTGAAGCCATGTGATGACATGAAGCCATCCTCATATTACCATTTGATCCACAAAAGGTCATACAAAAACATACACTGGGGGAAAGAATCCCTATTCAACAAACGGTGCTGGGAAAACTGGATAACCACATATAGAAGACAGGATCCCTATCTGTCATCACTCACAAAAATTAATTCATGATAGATAACAGATTTAAACCTAAGGTATAAAACTATAAGAATTCTAGAAAAAAATGTTAGAAAAATTCTTATAGATACCTGCCTAAGCAAAAAATGTATAAAGAAGACCCCAAAAGCAATTATAAAACAACAAAAATAAATAAATGGGATCTGATCAAATTAAAAAGCTTCTGTCCAGCCAAGGACACAATCAACAAAACAAATAGACAAATCACAGAACAGGAGAAAATATTTTCATGCTGTACATGAAAGGATCAGAATAAAGGATCAGAATCTAGAAAGAACTCAGCAAGAAAAAAATAAAACAACCCCATTTAAAAGTGGGCAAAAGACATGTACAGAAACTTTTCAAATGAAGATATACCAACTGCCAACAAACATATGAAAAAATGCTCAGCATCACTAATCATCAGGGAAATACAAATCAAAATCACAATCATTTAACTCCAGCAAGAATAGTTCTTATCAAAAAGTCCCAAAACAAGGGATGCTTATGTGGATGCAGAGAGAAGGGAATGCTTATACGCTGTTGGTGACTGAAAACCAGTACAACCCCTACTGAAAACTGTGGAGGTTTCTCAAAACTAAATGTAGACCTGCCATTTGATCCAGCAGTCCCACTACTAGCTATCTACCCCAAGGAAAAGAAGTTGTTTTATCAAAAAGATACCTGCACTCAAATGTTTATTGCAGCACAATTCATAATTTCAAAGATGTGGAATCCAACCCAAGTGCCCATTAATTCAGGAGTGTATGAACACAATGTGGTATATATCAATATATGCTGTGGAGTACTACTCAGCCATAAAAAGGAATGAATTCATGTCTTTTGAAGCAATTTGGATGGTACTGAAGACCACTATCCTAAGTGAAGTATGTCAAGAATATAAAAACAAATACCACATGTACTCTAATAATTTGGAACTAACTGATAGGCAGACATGGGCACAGAAAGAAGGAAAAGTTGTTGGAAATCAAGAAAGGGATATTGGAAAGTAAGGAAGGGGTAAAAACCTACATAACAGGTTCAGTTAACACTATTCAGGTGATAGGCACACCTATAGCCCTGATTAAAGCATTAGAAAAGCTACCCATGTAACAGAAACATTTGTACCCCCTTAATATTTTAAAATAAAAAAATTTTAAAAACAAGTTGTGAAATATTATGTATGAAATAATATAAGTTTTAAATAGTAACTTCAGAATATGTAAGTATTTATAAATGTAAAGAAAAAAATCCCAAAAGGATATTTACCAAACATTATCAGGGATATTTCCATAGGGTAATATTATAAAAGACTGCACTTTATATTCCTTCATTTCTGGCCATTTATTTTTTTATAACTTTTTTTAAAAATAGCTATTGATGTATCAAAAAGGTGTCTTATTTTAATTATTGGAAGAGATTATAACCTTGTGATTTTTCCAATCTTTTCAACCACAAATGTACAATTCTTAAATTTAAAAATGAAATGTAGTTCCCCATAACATGAGTTCAAGTATAGAAGAATCAAACATTTGGTACAAATACTATAAAGAATATTTGAACACCAAATTTAGCATCTGACTAGATGAATTTTGAATGACTCCCGTATTGTTGCCTTCTAACTATTTTACCATAAAGCTCTTACCAATAAAATTAGAAAATTTCTGGGTATCCCTCAAAGCCCTCATACAGTCTTTAACATTCACCATGTTGTCTTCTATAAGAAAGAGAGAGAGATAACAAATAAGAACCTCTGAAGAAGGTTATATTAAAAGGCTAGGATCAAAAATCAAAATCAACATGCAACTTTGGTATATTTCTTAAACATTTTATTTACAAGATACTACCTTCTTTTTTTTTTTTTTTCTAAAGAGACAGGGTCTCACTTTTTCACCCAGGCTAGAGTGTAGTGGCCCAATCATAACTCACTGTACCCTCAAACTCTTACACTCAAGCCATCATCCCACCTCAGCCTCCTGAGTAATGGGCTATAGGTGCAGGTGCCTGCCACAGTACCTAGCTAATTTTTTAAATATTTGAAGTCTTGTCTCATTGCCCAGCCTGGTCTTGAACTATTGGCCTCAAGCAATTCTTTCACCTTGGCCTCCCAAAAGTGCTAGGATTACAGGCTTAAGCCACCATGCTATGCCTTAAATGGTACTTTTATCTCCCCCTCCCCCACATATTCCTTTCTCTCACTCCTGGTTCTCTGCTCTTTTCTCTCTTTCTTTCTCATCTCTTTCCCCTACTCTATTCCCTTTCTCTACTATAAAGCAAACTTATACTTTTATAACCTTTAAAAAAAGATACTTTTATATTCATTTCCATCTGTAACCCTACAAGATTGTATTATAGATATACTAGTTCTCTTTCTCCAGAAATGGAGTTGGAAGAAGAAATGCCCAGTAACTTCACTCAGCTAAAGGTAGCAAAGTTAGCATTTCTACTCATAGAACTTGCATTTCTTATGCTTCCTTCATCCACTAAATCAATATATCTGTGAGGAGAGAGAGTATTCCAACAAGTCACTACACACAAAATTTAGACCACTTGTTAAAAAGTATTCTTATAACTTCAAAAAATGAAATTAGAAGAAGAAAGGCTCTTTTTCAAAGATAATATTTATAGCAAGGTAGTAAATACCTATAGACTTTGCACACTACTTTTATAGGTAGTTCAACAACAACAAAATTAAGAGTAATACTGAAAATGCTTACCAGAAACAAAATTTGATTGAAGAATTTTCTCTGCCTCTTCTTTAGGTGACTTAATCCCAACATTTCTTAGAAAATCTTCCAAGTTCTTCTCAGCTATCATGCCACCTTCAATCAAATCAAAAGCTGAGACAACCTCCTGTAACTCTAGAAACAGAAAAAATTATGTGATAATTGAACTAACCTCTGATTTATATAAAAAAAAAAAAAGGAAAGAAAGAAAAAGTAGCCATCACTAAAGATTTCTGCCAGTGGCAGTTTGGTTTATTATTACATCCTGAATTGAGAAGAAAGAAATCTCAGAGAGTAATTCAGCCTTCAGAGGATTTTATGGTCAGCAACACAATATGCAAAGAATTCTTTTGGTCAGCAATTCATTGGTCAGCAACACAAAATGCAAAGAAACATTCAGTCATGTTTCTCTGGAGCTCATATAAAGTTGGGACAACCAAAATGACTCATATAACTTAATTTTTCACTGTGATTATATAAAGTAGTTATTTTGCTGTGGCGTTTCACTGGGTAGCAAATAAAACTAATATATTCTAATATAGGTAAAATAAATTTCAGAGTCACGAGAAATGTAAGATATAAGACCAAATTCATAAGGACTCACTCACTTTTACTTTTCAATTCTACCAAGCCCCAAATGTACCTTAGCTTCTGGAATTTTGCTTCATTTCTATCATTGGCAAAATCAGAAAGACCCACATTCAAATCCTGGCTCCAGTTAGTTGTGACTAGTACTGTATGACCATGATCAAATTATTACTACCCTTAATTATTCTATAAAGTTTAGTAGTCATATTTTTAAAATGGGATATTAATATCTACCTCAAGGTAGATAATGCAGATATTAAAAACAAAAATGCAGTAAAAGCACTTAAAGCAGTATTATGCTCAATATTAGCCTCAATAAATGCCACACACATAGCAGTAAAAATAATATTATTATCAAAGTCAACAGAAACTACCTACAAATAGTAATCACAGCTTTCTTAGTATCTTAGGTCCTACCTAACTTCCTGTTTTCCTAACATCAATGAGAGGCAGCTGCAGATGGCAATCTGAGCTGTGTCAGCGTCCAAAAACCTATATTAAGTTTGTTTCTTTGTCTTAGCTAAAACTTTATTTCCTTTAAAAGCATTTCCCATGCACAATTATCTCAAATAGAATGTGTCCATCCATCATGCTCCATATACCATAGGACCAGAAAGCAGACTAGCATTTTTCTAGCTTTCTGCTGCTGATGCCAGGTCATTTTAGTTTCACCTTCACTCAAACCTAATCCTTCTTCCCTTGAGGGTCAGACCTGTCATTCACGTATGCCACTCCCCTGACACAATTATCGATTACTTTCTGACCATTCCTTCACATTTGCTGAGGATTGGGGAATTTTGAGCATAATCTCCCTTTTCATACATTATCATCCAATGAAATAAGGATGATTCAGTGTACTTTGACCTCTTTGATAGGATGGCCTGGCTAATAAACTATCTAACAGAGAAAAATAATCTAACAGCAGGTAAAAAAGGAGAACACTCACAGAACATAATTTCCCCCTTTGAAAGGAAAGATCATAACACAAAACATCCTCTTGTTTGATTAACCACCTGCGGCTTAACTCACTGTAAGAATAACCAACTTCAGAGTTCTGTTTTTACAGTGCTGGAAAAAAACTGAGCAGACAGAAGGAGAATAATTCTCACTTAACCACACTCCAAGAACCATAATAATAAGCCAGCCTCACAGAGAACAAGGGGGTGGGGGTGAAAGGAAGAGGAAAGAAAAAAAGGAAAAACAGATGCAGCTATTTTGCTATTCGTTGGCAGCAATCTTTTTTTTTTTTTCTTTCTCTTTCTCCCCATAAGAATCCCAAACCCCTTATCCTCCCTTTCTTTTTTTGTGCCAAACCCTTTCTCACCAGGGGAAACTAAGATAAACTTTTTACTTCTTTTTATCCTAATCTTTGCATCAAGAATTCTTTCTTACCCTGTGTACAAGTTCCCACACTAATATTCTTAACTCCAAATGCCTTCCCCTTCCTTTCCAGAGTTATCCACACCAATTTCCCCCCTTAATCCTCTCCATTACCTAGAATTGCCTGTTTCAACTCTAAAGTTTTAAACTACAAGATCAGACACCAACAATACTCCCTTAAAATTATCTGTATATATCAAAGGAATGCACAGAAATTTATTCATACTATATCTGTTCTCTTTGCTCCTCCAAGTTCTCCAACAAATAGTCCAGAGCCAGCTTTACAAACTAATAATGAAGAGAACATTCCAAAAGCCAAGTTCCTATATGCCAGCCAACAATTAATCAAAACCAAGTTATGCCTGCCTATAAGCAAATGAATGCCCACCTGCTAATCAAAAATTAGTAAAACTAAAAACTAGTAAAACTAAATTAGTAAAACTAAAAACTAGTAAGACTAAATTAGTAAAACTAAAAACACTTAAAAAAAAAAAAAAAAGCCCATTCAACAAAAGTAAATTTAATAGTCACACATAATCTAATACTTACCTTCTAACCTGGAAGCATCATACATATTCTTTACCACTTTTGCAAATTCTTCAAATTGTACTGTGTCACCATCTACAAGAAAATATTTTTAATAGATCAGCTTCAATAAGCAAAACTCAGGTCCAATTAAGCAATCTATAAAAATGCAAATCACTTGATATATTCCTAACCATCATATTTCCTTTTTACATTTTTCAGTAACCAAAAGATTAATTTTATGGATGAAACCTTAAGACTACATAAGTCAGACTGAGTTATTATTGTCCATAAATTAAGAGAATCTGTACAATACATATTCCTAAAATATAAAACTAACATATATTCCTAGATAAAACTAAGAGACAAACTTCAGCCTTAATTTAGTCCTTCAAGTGTTTGGAGATAAAAATTCTGTAGAAAACTTTTAAGACTTTTTCAGTGCCTGATAGTTTTATGACTATAATTTCTTACCCAAGAACATACAAGTACTAAATTACAAAGTCAAAGTGACAAACACAGGAGACAAAGTGGCTTTGTTTTCCTAGTCAGGAATAGGGTAGCTTAGTTCAAGGATTTAGAATTAAATCCTTAGTTTATGATAGACTAGAACAAAGCACAGCCAGCAAGGTATTTCACCAGCAGATAAAAACCAGTATAGAGTTTAACTATATATTTACAACTAATGATTTCTTATCTTCTGTCTAGCTTGGCTTTTAAATGGATGCTTGAATTTTCAGGAATTACATATCAAAGGGACATGTCTTAATACAGCATTTTTCCTGCTTCTGTCTTTTAATAGGCCCCTATCTATCCCTTACAATAAAGGCTCTGCCCCTGAATCTATCAGTTATCTCTCTGATGGGGAAAAAAGAGGTAGAGAAGGAAGAGAAAGGGTTAGTGTACACCATTTCCATGCTTCTTTTACTCTTTCACTTTGGATGGCCTTCCAACAGCCTCACATCAATCTGCAAAGCTAATCAAGTCTTCTAGGACCAAGTTACATAAAGACTCACTAAACTGAATGTCTTCAATTTTAGCAGCTTAAAGATCACCATAAATTGTAACTCAGTCACCTAAATGAAGCACCCTCTGAATCTACATATATATAATCAAGCACAACTAAATCACAACTATTTAGAATTCAGGAAGGAAAGGAGGGACAGATGGAGGGGGAATGAAGGTGGAGAAAGGGGAAAGAAAAAGAAAAGAGAAAGCAAGCTAGCAAGCAAAGAAACAGAGAGCCATCTGAGGTCAATAGGTATAGTGGCAGGTAATCTAACAAAATTTGCACCTAGCTTTGGACTCATTTACTAAGGGACCCAAATCTCTGAACATAACCTGTGATCCCCTGTTTGATCCTTAGGTCTTAATATCTTACTGAAATAGAATAGCTATTATCAATATTAGGAATGATTTCCTGGGCACCTTTAAATAAATCCTATGAAAAGATATGTGGATGGATAGAGATACTGTCAAGGATTTGAGGCCTAAATATTCTTTGCTAAACCAAAGCAAGGTTAATCATAGCTAGTGCTATCAATATTAGGAATGATTCCCTGGGCACCTTTAAACAAATCCTATGAAAAGGTATGTGGATGGATAGCGATGCTGTCAAGGATTTGAGGCCTAAATATTATTTGCTAAACCAAAGCAAGGTTAATCAGAGCTGGTGCTAGTTTTCAAAGTTAGAGCCTGAAACAAAGATTCAGATATATCTTGAATAGACATTGTATGAAAGAAGATGATGAAGTTAAAAGATGGTTGCCAAGTCCCCACTCCCCCTCAAAACAGTTATTAAGCTAGGTTATACCATACATCAGACATCAGAGTCAGGAGAAACAGAGCACATATCAGTTTAAGTTCAAAAATCTAAATATCCAATGTACTCAGTACTACTATAAAATCAATTTATAATCACTCACACTTTCATATGGGAGATGAATCACAACTATAACACAGGATGAAGGCGGGAAGGGGTGGGGGTGGTTCAGTAGAGGAAGGGTTAATGGTGGGATCACACCTATTTCAAAAGTACAAGTCAAATCTATCAAGTATTGAACACAAATGTCTTAACACTGTGATTAAGTAAATGAGGTGAAAGCTATGTTTAAAAAAAAATCTAAAATAAGTAAAACTGGAGAATCACAAACAGGAAGGAGAATGTTGCAGGCCTTAAATGCCTACTGACACCTATTAATAATTTCTTCCATCTACATATTCTTAGCAAAGTATCTCAAAAATGGAAGAAAAAGTGTCCAATGTACTCAGCCCTACTATGAAACTAATTTATAGCTTTCATATGAAAGCTATAACCCAATTATAGCCTAGGAATATGGGGAAAGGGGAAAGGAAGGGGAGGGGGGAGGATGAGTGGAGGGAGGGTAATTGGTGGGACCACACCTACGGTGCATCTTACTAGGGTACATGTGAAACTTACTAAATGTAGAATATAAATGTCTTAACATAATAACCAAGGAAATGCCAGAAAGGCTATGTTAACCAGTTTGATGAAAACATTTCAAATTGTATATAAAACCATCCCATGCTGCTCCATGATTGCATTAATGTACACAGCTATGATTTAATTTAAAAAAAAAATTATTCCATATAACTCCTAGCCTATGGATTCAGTCTTCCACAGTCTTCTTGACTATTTTCCATACCATCTTGATAGTTTTGCTCAAACCCAACTTTCTTCATTCAGAAGAAACAAGAGAACTCAAAAGCTATATAACTAGATATTTAGGGAGTATTTCTGAATTTGCCAAATGATAATTACCTTTTCTATTTTCAATGCTTTTTATAACCATCACAAAATTATTTTCTAAATTTTCTATGTATTTACAAATATTAAGGAATTAGGATGGAATGCTACCAAGAGCTCACTCTTCAATTTCACTAATTAGAGAATCTGAATCAGTTGTTTGGAGGGTTTTGGTGGGGGAGGTTGTTTTTGTTTTTGAGACAGGGTCTCTCTCACTACAGTTGTATGATGCAGGCTGGTCTCAAACTCCTGGCCTCAAGGGATTCTCCCAGCTCAGCCTCCCAAGAAGGAAGGATTATAGGCATGAGCCACTACGTTCAGTTCTTTCTTTCCTTTCTAACATATCCCAGTCAAAAGAATACCCTAGATTAGTAATTTTTAAGTTCTTTTTCCTAGTTCTCAGGTTCTGTTGAGATGTTTCATCAGTTCATTTGGTCATTTCCCCAACTTTGGTCACCAAAACTCTTATGTTTTATATTTTAGGATATTGCACAAAATTTCATTTAAAAAAACAATTCTCCTGCTTTAACAATATCAAATAATGGCTCAGCGCCTGTAGCTCAGCCACTAAGGCACCAGCCACACACACCAGAGCTGGTGGGTTTGAATCTAGCCTGGGCCTGCCAAACAACAATGACAACTACAACAAAAAAATAGCTGGGTGATGGGCTCCCGCAGTCCCAACTACTAGGGAGGCTGAGGCAAGAGAATCACTTTAAGCCCAAGAGTTTGAGTTTGCTGTGAGCTGTGATGCCACGGGCACTCTACCCAGGGTGACAGCTTGAGACTGTCTCAAAACAAACAAACAGACAAAAAAATACATATATCAAACAAAAATCTAAAAATACTAAATTTCAAAACTTTGAAAATCATTGCATTGAATTAAGAACTAAGTATCTTTGTACTAAAGATACAATGTTAAAAGAAGAAATGAGAAATGGGGTTCACACATAGTGTTCATTATTATGTATATTATGTATATATTTGGATTTAGTAAATATATAATATAAAATTAGTATATATATATACTATAAAATTAGTATATATATATACTATACTTTAGTATATATATATATATATACTATAAAATTAGTATATATATACTATACTTTAGTATATATTTACTAAATATAGTATATATACTATAAAATTTAGTAAATATATACTATAAAATTTAGTAGGCTATAAAATTAGTAAAATAATTTTCTGCATTTTACATACTGTCTTTTGCTTCATAAGTATATAATAAATAAAATATAATACATTGTTTTTTATTATCACATATTAACTTATTATTTATTTATTTATTTTATTATTTATTATCACATATTTACTTTTATAGATAGCTTGGGATCTAGTTATTTTTGTATCTCATAAAATAATACTTTGTTGGTCTGATTAAGATAAATGCTGTCTATTGCTTTTTCTGTTACTTATTGCCTACAACTTCCATTCCCTCTAAAAAAAAAAAAACAAAAACCTGAAGCATTGCCACAGAGAAAAAGAGGGGGAAAAACCCTATTAACAAGTAGTACCATATTCCTCTTTTTTCAACTCTTTCCGCCTCAAATATCCCAATAAAGAAAACAATTGATATACTATAGTCCAAATGACTAGGCTCAATTAAACAGAAAATTAATAGATGAAAAGGGTAAGTACAACCACAATAAGAAAGACAGCTTATTGACAAAGACCCCCTGATGTCCTGCTCATGTTACTAAGCTAGTTTTCTACAAACATTCCACATGAAAGACCATAAAAATACATTTGTAACTTCTAGGTACAAATAGAAATGTTCAGCTGTGGGCTATGTACTCTTTCATCCATCTGCATGCAGAATACCAGTAGTAAATGATGGACTTTCACTTTAAAAGTTTTAGTATATAGTCTTTTTTTTTTTTTTTGTAGAGACAGAGTCACTTTATGGCCCTTGGTAGAGTGCCGTGGCATCACATAGCTCACAGCAACCTCCAGCTCCTGGGCTTAAGCGATTCTCTTACCTCAGCCTCCCTAGTAGCTGGGACTACAGACGCCTGCCACAACACCCGGCTATTTTTTTGTTGCAGTTTGGCCAGGGCTGGGTTTGAACCCGCCACCCTTGTCTTATGGGGCTGGCGCCCTACTCACTGAGCCATAGGCACCGCCAGTATATAGTCTTTGATCTATAATACTTTTGTAGACTTTGTTTTTGTTTCATTTAATTCTTTTAATTTACTAACTAGAGGTGATGGCTACCAGCAGGTGTGTTTTCCTACCAAGTTAAATAAAAGCTATTTCAACAAAAGAGTATAAATATCCCAAGTAGGGCTATTATAAAATTTGAATAGATCTGTTAACATTTCCTAATCACCCACTCTGTGTTCATTCGGATACATCATTTTTGGGCAGCACACTTTACAACTTGAAGGTCCTCAATGTATATTTCATCAATTTAGAGTACTAATAAATTAGGTATCAATATCTTATATAGGACAACCAATCTGAACTTTCTTTATACAGTATTTCCTAAATGCATATATTGGCATTTCAACCACGCTGAAATACTCTACCTAACCAAATACAAGATACAAGTAAATGAGAGTTGACAGATGATAAAATTATACCTTTATATATCTTTTAATTTTAGTATTTTGAATACTCACCATCAATTGTCAGTTGGTTTAATGCTGCTAGGAATTCATCTTTCTTTAAATTACTATTCAAACTAGAGAGAGTTTTCCACAGGTCAGGAACTCTTATCTTCTCCTTGCTGAGATTGTTGAGGTTTTCTATAACATCAGATAACACTAAAGGATGGGTAAAACACAAGTTTTATGACATGCTTTACCAAGAAGTTAAAATAGTAAATTATTACCTGAAAGAGTCAAGTATTAAAATTGTTGTGGTTTAAAAAAAATCAAGAAATAAGTCTGGTTTACTGTACCCTCAATGAATCCCCAACAATAAAATAAATAAGAAATACAGCATAAATGAACCCACATTTTCAAATATCCAATCAGAAAATATTTAATTCCCAATTTAATATATATTTGAGGATTTTGAAATATTTCAAGAACTTATTTTTCCCCCACCATGAATAATCATTGTAAAGAATAATTTTGATTGAGCTTGGGGGGGGGGGGCATCACTCTCTACTAGGGATGGTGAAAAGCCTGACTGAGCTATAGATTTTAAAAATCTGAATTCAAGGCCGTCATGGTAGCTCATGCCTTTAATCCTAGCACTCTGGGAGGCTGAGGTGGTTACATTGCCTGAGCTCACAGGTTCAAGAACAGCCTGAGTAAGAGCAAGATCCCCATCTCTAAAAATAGCCGGGCGTTATGACGGCACCTGTAGTCCCAGCTACTTGGGAGGCTGAGACAAGAGAATCACTTGAGCCCAAGAGTTTGAGGTTTCTGTGAGGTACAACACCACAGCACTCTACCAGGGGAGACAATAAAAAAAAATAATAATAATAAAAAAAGAAAAATTTGAATTCATAAACATTTCCAGTTGATAAAACAATGAAATAAATAGCTTTTGCTCTATGTTTCCTTCCAAAATTCTTCCCTGGTTCCCACTTCCTCTATCACTACAGACAATGAAAAGAAGTTTTATTTTTATTAAAATTTCACTAGGATACCTTTGGAGGAGTTTAAACAGGGGAGTGAAATTATCCCACTAGAAATTTATATAAGGTCACTCTGCTGCTATATAGAGAATGAATCAGGGGTCCTCAAACTGCAGCCAGCGGGCCACATGAGGCCGTGTAATTGTATTTGTTCCCGTTTTGTTTTTTTACTTCAAAATAATATATGTGCAGTGTGCATAGGAATTTGTTCATAGGTTTCTTTTTTTAACTATAGTCTGGCCCTCCAACGATCTGAGGGACAGTGAACTGGCCCCCTGTTCAAAAAGTTTGAGGACCCCTGCTAGAAATGAAGCTACCTTAGTAGTTCAGAAAAAAAGATGATAGTGGTTTCAACAAGGGTGACAATGACATAGATAATGAGAAGTGGAAAAATTCAAGTTGTATTTTGAGAATGAAGCTGAGAATATTTAGTGATAAATTGAATGGGAAGCTGAAGAGGCTGGAACCTCCTAGGTTTGAGGCTTGAGCATCTGGGTAAATAGTGGTGTCAAAGACCGAAGGAAGAACAAATTCATTGGAAGAGAACACATTAAGTTTGAGATGAATTGAGAGTCAAAGAATATAGATATTATTTAGAAAAATAAGATCACTCTAAAGAGCCTTAATCAGAGAATGGGACTCTCAGAATGAAGTCTGGGATCACACTAATGTTTAAAAGTTAGCCATAAAAGCAGCAGCAAACAGACAAGACCAAAATGTGTGCCAATAAAGTGTTAGGGAAATTAAGAAAATCTCCAATGATAATCTAAATTCCAAAGTCACCATGTGTAAGTATAAGGTATCAAATCAAACAATTCACATAATACATAAATTCTAATTCATAAACTAACATAAAAATGACAAGCTAATTATTCTTACAAGAAAAAAATTAAACTGAATCCCAATTTCACCTGATAACATTAAAAACAATTCCACCTGAATTAAAGTCTTACTTATGAAAATAAAAACTTTAAACTCTTAGAAGGGAACATTGAGAATTATCTTAATGTCCTAAAAATTGATACAGACTTTTCTGTTTTCTACATAAAAACAAAGTTATCTGTTAAATGTGAAAAGGGTAAGGGTTGAGATAGGATTGGAAGTTTGAGAGAATGGAGATTAGATTTTGTTTCATTTTATTTATTTGAGACAGAGTCTCTCTTTGTTGCCCTGGGTAGAGTGCCATGGCATGATAGTTCAAAGCAACCTCAAACTCTTGGGCTCAAGTGATCCTTTTGCCTTCAGCCTACTGAATAGCTGGGACTACAGGCGCCTGCCTATTTTTTAAAGACCAGATCTCACTCTTGCTCAGGCTGGTCTTGAACTCCTGAGCTCAGGCATTCCACCCACTTTGGCGTCCCAGAGTGCTAGGATTATAGGCACCTGGTGGAGAATGAAGATTTTAAATAGCTGTTTCAGAGGGAGATGAGCTAATTGGCAAAAACTCTCATAATTCTTGCATAGTGTTGAGGGCCAGTGGACATTGATGACCAAGATTTTATAGTGATATCCTATACAATCTATTTGACTGCAGATTTTCTCCAGAAATGCTGTTAGCCACATGAAGAAAGCAGGTAATTGGGTTCATCTAGGGTTGGGAGTTTTGTCAGACAGTACAAGAAATACAGAGAGGCAATAGAGTTTAGGGTATTAGGTATATATACAATAAGAGAATTCAAACTGAATAAGGAGGAAAAATGAAAACAGGAGACTGATAGACAAGGAGAAAATAGAGGGGTAAATGAATGGAAATTCCCAATGAGGTATATAGAACCAATAAAGAAGACATGCTTTGAGCAGCATGATAAAAAGGAAAAGATGTAAACATAAACATACAATATTAAAATGAGAAAAATATAACTACAGATATGAATAAGATAATATACTATACAATAAAATTATCTGTGCTAATAAAATTTTAATAGATATAAAATTGAAATTCCTAGGAAAACTGAAGTAAACTGACAAATATAATTTCCTCATCTTTATCTTATATAGAAGGCAAATTAAATCAATTTATATTGTAAGGTGAAAATAGCCTTTACTTCAAAATCCACCATTACCCAAAATATAAGCACAAAGTAACACATGCTACTTTTAGCCCTGGTTTTTAAAGTATATACTAACTTTGCTCTATCAAAAATATACAAATACAACCTTACACCTTTTTTCTTAATTTTTTATTTGTAATTATTATGGGTACATAGTATTTGTATATCTTTATAGGGTACATGTGATGTTTTGATACAAGCATACAATGTGAGTTAGTCACATCAGAGTGACTGGGGTATCCATCACCTCCTGTATTTAACACTTCTTTGTGGTAATTACATTCCAATTTCACTCTTTTACATTTCTTTATGGTGAGTTACTTAGTGGCAAAAACTATTTCATATTACATACTTACAGCTTAACATAGGCCCAGCATATATTAATGGCTCGTAAATATTATTGAATAAATTGGAAGATGGTAAGAAATGCAAAGAGCTAAAACCAAAACTTCTGCAGAGTAGTACTCAGCCACTAGATAACATTACTTTCCCAAAGTGAAAAGACATTTTAAATCTTCCCCCAAAGTGAATCATACATACATGGGTCTATAGCTCTGTTAAGTATGCATATGAAAAACAAAATTATGGTAGCCTTCAATTCACATGCATTACAAGTTATTATAGAATTAGAGGTTAGTAATGGAGTAATTAAGACCAAACATAGCAGCTGGAAGCCAGGTACTTATTTGCCTGATGACCTATATGTAGGATGACTAGCTCTATAAGATACTCTTCTAAAATCTGTCAAACAAAAACCACAGACATCATGTTCTTACATACATAATTTTTCAGAGAACCGTTCTGTGTCTCTCATCATAGTACCAATGAATTCTTTAAAATTCATTTTTTCTTTTCTAAAGGAAAAAGAAACATTTCCTTAAGTGTCTTTAAGTATTAAAAATATTATAAAAAACACTGAATTATATAAAATAAGTTATATATTCAGGGAAATATAATTATATCCTTCAGGTAATACCAACCACTAAAAACATACAGATATAAAGTGAAAAATTCAATTTACAGTCAAAAAGTAACCACTAAGGGTGGTGCCTGTGGCTCAGTGGGTAAGGCGCCAGCCTCATATACCGAGGGTGGCGGGTTCAAACCCGGCACCCGCCGAACTGCAACAAAAAATAGCCGGGCATCGTGGCGGGCACCTGTAGTCCCAGCAACTCAGGAGGCTGAGGCAAGAGAATCGCCTAAGCCCAGGAGTTGGAGGTTGCTGTGAGCCACGGCACTCTACCCAGGGTGACAGCTTGAGACTCTGTGTCAAAAAAAAAAAAAAAAGAAAGAAAGTTATTTAAAAAAAAAAACCACTGAAAAACTCCAAGAAAACTGATAAAAATCCTTGTTCTTCACAACTATATAATATCTTTAACTTTCGATGTAAATTATCTTGTCTTGGCTTTGCCACACTCATTATGATGCTGGGGTAATATTAGTGCATTATTTTACAGATTAAAAATGACATTTACATGTGATAACACTATTCTTCCCAAGGTTACAGACTAAGTCCAAGATCAAGAATTAAAAGCAATATCTTTTGATTCCTGTCCTCTTTCACATCAGGCTACCAATTAAATTGGTATCTTTACTCAAGTACATTACTGAAGCCATTTAACATATTTTTTGAATTTTTTCATTTTTTTTTATTTTTTCAAATTAATATGAGGGTACAATTTTTAGGGTAAAGTTCTCATTTCCAGGGTAAAGTTCCATTTGCAGAAGAGCCCCTCACCCAGGGGGCGTGTTATACACCCTCACGCTGTGCACGTTATGTGAGATCCCACCTCAGGCCTTCCATCCTTCCTTCTGCCAAACATTCTCCCTCCTTCCCCCTCTCACTTCCCTCTACCCTTGAAATGGACTATATTAGTGTTTTATTGTTCTTATGAGCAGGTACTTGTTTATATATTGATTTCATATTAGTATGGAGTACACTGGATATTTATTTTTCCATTCTTGTGATACTTTACTGAGAAGAATGTATTTCAACTCCATCGAGGTAAATGTAAAAGAAGTAAAGTCTCCATAAAGCCAGTTAATATTGTAATAGTAATCATATACATAAAAAGTGTCTTTCCTTGATTGTATATAATTCTTCATAATATCCAATGTTAGAATAAATTTTTTAAATTCTAAGAATTTTCGGCTCGGCACCTGTAGTTCAGTGAGCAGGGCGTCAGCCACATACACCGAAGCTGGCGGTTGGAACCCAGCCTGGGCCAGCGAAACAACAATGACAACTGCAGCCAAAAAATGGCCTGGCTTTGCAGTGAGCGCCTGTAGTCCCAGCTACTTGAGAGGCTGAGGCAGGAGAATTGCTTAAGCCCAAGAGTTGGAGATTGCTCTGAGCTGTGACGCCACGGCACTCTACCGAGAGCGACATAGTAAGACTCTGTCTCAAAAAAAAAAAAAAGAAAGAAAGAAAATTCTAAGAATTACCTAAGGCCATACATAAAGATTTTATATAGATATACTGAGCTTTTGATGACCCTAGTCCTTTGTTTACCCAAGTAACAAAACAAAAAAAAAATTTTTTTTTTTTTAATTTGAGACAGAGTCTCACTTTATTGCCCTCAGTACAGTGCCATAGTGTCACAGCTCACAGCAACCTCCAGCTTTTGGACTGAGGCAATTCCCTTGCGTCAGCCTCCAGAGCAGCTGGGACTACAGGTGCTCGCCACAAAGCCCAGCTATTTTTTTTGTTTTGTTTTGTTTTTGTTATTGCAGTTTGGCCCGGACGGGTTCTAACCTGCCACCCTTGGTATATGGAGCTGGCGCCCTACCCACTGAGCCAGACGCCGCCCACGAAACAAAAATTCTAATATTTCTAATGCAACTGTAAAAGATAAGGCACAACCATGTATTTGAGAAGATCACTTTAAGGAGCACAAAATTACCTTGCATTCTTAGCCAAATTTTTAGAAATTTAAAAAATGCAACCTTGGAAAACCTCTGAGGAAATGCTGAAGTTAATCAAGATTTACATTACCAATAAGGAACGTGTAACTTTCTTTTTATCATTTCAAAATATTACATGAGGTAGAAATGTTTTTGTTATGTGGATACAATGTATAATGCTGAAGTCAGGCTTTCAGTGTGCCTACAACCAGGAAAATGTTCATTGTACCAGATATGCAAATTTTAATCCATTACCATCCTCCATCCTCCCCCTGCTTAGTTTCCAAAGTCTTTTACATCTCTTTCTGCCCATATATTCTCAGCATTAGTTCCTACATGTTATCAGTGACAACACGTGGCATTTATTTTTCCACTCCTGAGATACTTCACTTAGGATATAGGATAATGGACTCCAGTTCCACCCAAGTTGCTGCAAGAGACATTATTTCATTCCTTTTTATGGCTAAATAGTACTCCATTGTGTGTGTATATGTATGTATGTATGTGTGTGTGTGTATATATATGTATATTCACATTTTTCTTCATCCACTCATGAATTGATGGGCACTTAGGTTGATTCCACGTCTTTTGTGATTGTGAATTGTGCTGTGATAAACTTTTGAGTTCAGGTGACTTTTTTATAAAAGTATTTTTTCCCATTGTGTAAGTACCCAGGAATAGGGATGCACTGCTGGGTCAAATGGTACTACTTTTAGTTCTTAAGAGGAATTTTCACAGTTTTCCATAGAGGTTGTACTAATTTGCCATTTCACCAATGGTGTATAAGCATTCCTTTTTCTCTGCATCTGTTGTTGTTTCAACTCTTTAATATTGGCCAATTCTGATAGGAGTAAGGTGATATCAAATTGTGGTTTTAATTTGCATTTCTCCAGTGTGATTAGTGATACTGAACATATTCTCTTATGTTGGCCATTATCTGTATTCTTTTGAAAAAGATCTGTTCATGTCTTTTTGCCTACTCTGTTTTTTATTATGTCCTTTGCTGTGCAGAAGCTTTCTAATTTAATCAAGTCCCACTGATTTTTGTTTTTGCTGTACTTACATTTGAGGTCTTAGTCAAATATTCTTGGCCTAGTCCTGTGTTGAGAAGAGTTTCCTGTTTTGTTCTAGAATCTTTATGGTTTCATGCCTTTCAGCCTTTAATTCGCCTTAAATTAATATCTGAATATGGCAAGAGATAGAGTTTCTGCTTCATTCTTCTACATGTGGTTATCCAATTACCCCAGCATCATTTATTGAAAAGAGGGACCTTTCCCTAGTGGACATTTTTATCTGCTTTGTCAAATATCAGTAGGTCATAGATATGTGATTTTATTTCTAGATTCTCTATTCTGTTCCATTGGTCTATGTCTCTACTTTTATATCAGTACCCTACTGCTTGATTACTATATTCTTGGAGTATAATTGGAACTCGGCTCACATTATGCCTCCAGATTTGTTCCTTTTGCTAAAAATAGCTTTGGCTAGGATTGTTTTTCTAGGTCTGTGAAATAAGATGTTGGTATTTTGATGGGAATTGTAATGAATCTGTAAATCACTTTGGGCAATGTGGACATTTGAACAATGTTGATTCTACCAACCCACAAACATGGGATGTTTTTCCATTTGTTTGTGTCATTTATGATTTCTTTCATCAGTGTTCTGTAGTTCTCCTTGTAGAAATCTTTCATTTCCTTGGTTAAGTGTAATTCTATGTATTTTATTTTCTTTGTAGCTTTTGTAAATTGTATTAAGTCCTTAATCTGACTCTCAGCTTGACTGTTATTAGAAATGCTACTGATTTGTGTACATTAAATTTATAACCTGAGGCTTTGCAGAATTTATCAATTCTAGGAGTCTTTTGGTAGATTCTCTAAAGTTTTCTAGATACCATATCATACTGTGCACAAAAAAGGATAATCTGACTTCCTCTTTCCCAATTCAGATGGCCTTTCTTTCTCTTGCTGCCTGATTTAGCTAGGATTTTCAGTACTCTGTTGAATAGAAACAGTGAAAGTGAGCATACTTGTCTTATTTCAGTTATTAGGGGGAGTGCTTTCTTTTTTTTTTCCCCACAATTTTTTATTGATAAATTTCAAAATATTGAGAACATTTTTTGGGTCTCCTTCTATTATCCTCTTTCAGTTCTCCACATCTTCACTAAATCTTTATGAAAGCTCAGGTTTACTTTCATCCCCAAACATTGTAACACTCTGCTCTCAATTTAACTCTTTTTTCTAAGTATCACCCAATTGAAATTACTGAGTTAGAAGACAATTAAAATTCTTAAGTTCACCAAAATAAAAAATACACATGTATAGAGGAGGAAAAACTGTAGATGTACTTGGCTTTAAAAACATTGTTATTTTGGAATGGGCTGTAAGCTACAATATATTTTAACATATTTTACTGCTTTAGTATATCTCAGGAACAGAATTAACATGTTTCACACAATATTTTTATTTGTAGGTTTCAATTTTAACTTAAAATTTAATATCTTAAATTTTTTCAAAGACTCACTGTAGTCAAAAACTGTCAAGTAACTCAATGCACACAGTTACAGATGTATAATATCTGAATTTCTTCTTTTCAGGAGGCTGTTTTCTAACTGAGTATTCCTTCACTAAGCACATTTTCATTGTGTGCCTACAATATGCAAGACCTTAGGTAAAGGTGCTGGGATTCTTCAGTTAGAAGGCAGATGGACAAAGATATTTGTATCATAATGTTTATTGCAGCCCTATTCATAATTGCTAAGTCATGGAAAAAGCCCAAGTGCCCATCAATCCACGAATGAATTAATAAATTGTGGTATATGTATACCATAGAATATTATGCAGCCTTAAAGAAAGATGGAGACTTTACCTCTTTTATGTTTACATGGATGGAGCTGGAAAATCTTCTTCTTAGTAAAGTATCTCAAGAATGGAAGAAAAAGTACCCAAGGTACTCAGCCCTACTATGAAACTAATCTAGGGCTTTCACATGAAAGCTATAACCCAGTTACAACCTAAGAATAGGGGGAAGGAGGAAAGGGAGGAGAGGGAGGGAGGAGGTGGGTAGAGGGAGGGGGATAGGTGGGAGTACACCTGCGGTGCATCTTACAAGGGTATATGTGAAACTTAGTAAATGTAGAATGTAAATGTCTTAGCACAATAACTAAAAAAATGCCAGGAAGGCTATATCAACCAGTGTGATGAAAATGTGTCAAACGTTTTATGAAGCTAGTGTATGATGCCCCATGATCATATCAATGTACACAGCTATGATTTAATAAAAAAAAAAACACACACACAAAAAAAACAAAGGTGAAATTGCCAGGTCATTGATATAATCATTATTAATTTTATGAGATATTTCATGCTGCTCTGGAAAGTGGCTGAACCAATTTACACTCCACTGTCAATTATGAGATTTGTTTTCGCTTCTTATTTTGTCCAAAGTTTGTTACTATACTTTTAAGTTTTGCCAGTTTTTTGAGTGTGATACTGTACTTCCTTGAATATTATTACTAGTGAAGCTGGTTTTTCCTTGTGTGCATTGCTGTTCTTTTCATTTTACATTTTTTAAAGAGTGCACTTGTGCATTTTACCTAGCTTCTTTCTATTACTACCTATATCTTTTTTTTTTTTTTTAGATAAGTTCAGCTTTACTTGTTTAATTGCTTTGTGATTTGTACAGATGATATGTCTAGAGTTGTAGTGAGAAAAGAGGCCACGTCAGTCCTGGGAGTTCAATGAAGCCCAAGGTAGCGTGAAACAACACTTTTTATTATTATTGTTGTTGTTATTACTATTATTATTATTATCTCAAGAGTTTTCATGGGCCCGGGGATTGGGCACAGCTTGGCTGGGTCAATTCAGGGTCACAAAGCTATAGTCAGGAGGCTGGTTACGTCACCTTTTCCTCTGGGAGCTCAGCTGTGGAAGAGTCTGCTTCCACTTCCAAACTCACTCTCTTTGTTATCAGACTTCAATTTCATGCAACTGCAGCTGGCTGTCAGCTGAAGGCCCCCTGAGTTCCTAGAAGCCACTCTCACACCCGAGGGACACACCTTCATGTCTGCACTAAGCAGGCTTCTCCAACAAAGCCATGCATTTCATCAAGTCAGCAATAAGAGCCTCTACATAAGAGAGGGCTCTGTCCTTTCTCTTTTTAAAAAGGAACTTCCACCAAATCAAGTCAGATCCACCAGGATAACTTTCTACTTGATTCACTCAAAATCCATTGATTTGGGACCTTAATGACATGTGCAAATGTATTTTCATGTTAGCCATATTCAATCACTAGAAGCAAGTCACAGGCCTTGCTCAAATCCAAAAAGAAATAATGTGTCAAGTATGAATATCAGGAAATAGAAATCATAGGAATCCCCCCTACTTCGCCCCAGGTCTGTCTGCCAAAGCATCATGTGTTAAGTCTTTCAGCAAAACACACAATTTTAGTTGCTCCCTCTTACTAGGACTTGTTTATGAAATGTTTCCTAGGCATGATATTGAGCGATTTTAAAATGAGAGAAAGAGAGAGAGAAAGAAAAAGAGACAGAGATGAGAATTAGATTTATATATAATGCTATGTTACATAGGCCAGAATGGCTATGCAGTAACCGTGTTTAGTAACTCTCCGATGAATCCAGTGACAGTCATAAAAAGGATGAATTCAAGTATTTCCTAGTGTTTGAGAGCTGCTTTATTCAGAAAAACCAGAGAAAAATAATGGGTAAGCACATCTGTCACTATGTGCTGACAATGGGCATCTTGCCCACTGGCCCAGGCCTCTCGGTGTCCAATATCATTCCTCTTGCTCAGCCGGCTGTGTGAAGAGTCTGGGTCTGCAAGAAGATGAAGGTGCACAATTGCATCAAGGCTAATGAGTTTCCTTCCCTTGAAGTTTATGAAGATCCCTGTCATTCATAACCACGAGAAGCAGCAGTTGTATTTGATGTTTGTAAGTGCTTTTCTTTTCTTTGTGGCTGTCTTTAGATTTACTGGAAGATCTCTTTGACTTTCAGAAACAAACTCATTTGTCTCCTGCAATGAGCCCTGGAGGGTGGTAGTAGATCCAAGCCCAACTTAAGGGCTGCACAGAGTTGGGATCACAGTGCACACAGTGAAAACCATACCATCTCAGAGTGAAATGCTCTCCTGACTTCGTACTGACCTTACCATGTGTTCTTTGATGCCCTGCACTGCATTCTGAGGCCCAGGATGTTGCAGCCATCTCATACCAAGTTCAGCATGGCCCTCCAACAAGGGTATGGCCAAAAGGCACACGTTGTGATCCAAGAAGCATCGTTACCACCACCTTCCTCTCCTCTTTCTCCTGTCTTTCCAAAGATCCCCGAACATAGCCAATAATGTTCAGTCTGGTCTAAAGGAAAAGCAGGGCAGAATATGTATCTCATTGGATATTCAAGGGAGGAAGAGGAGGTGCAATCATTTTTTTCTACCACCAGCATAGGAAAGTATACATCATGTATATATCTTAATGTATTGATAGGCCTGGTGGGCCTAGGCTAAGACAGAAAGGGATCAGGCCTAGGCTATAATGCAAAAATACCAGTTAACTCCTGGGAAATTTCCAGACTATAATCTTTCAAATGAAATGAAATAAGTCTAGTTCACTCCCAAGATAAATGAGAAAGTACTAATTAATTTCTTGCTTCTAGTTCACTCCAAATTTCTTGCTTGGTTAACTCCCTGGGAAATAGACTGGGAAGTTCCAACTGTTCCCGGACTGACTTTTAAACAATACCAGGTGGGGAAAGTACTGAAACTAAGATGTATGGGGGGAAATATTAAAACAAATATGTATGACATACGACTAACTAACCACAAAATTCTGCTTCTGTGCAATGCTTGCTTGCTACCCTACTCGGATGCACCTGGACAGCCTGTGTGCCGACCAGGATGCAAACCAACCCTTAAAAACCTGACCCCTTAAGCACTCGGGGCTGCTCTCCCAAACCCCATGTTAGGACACCGAGGCAGTCACCAGCTGGCTCTTCAATAAAAGGACTCTACTGTAAATTTGGCTTGTTTACCAGTGTGCCCTTTGTGGAACAACTGGGCACAACAGTATTTAGTTTATTTTACCAACTTATTTGGGTTTTTCTGCTTAAGATCCTCAAGTGTGTGTGTGTGTTATGGACAGGCAACGTTGGGGGCAGACAGCCATCTCCTACTCACTGCTATCAAGGGCGGCTTGAACATTGAACTTGAACATGGTGAAGCTCTCCAAATACTATGTAACAGAGTTAAGCAAATAATTGTTCACTTAGTGACTATAAAATTACATCAAGTTTTCCTGTGTTTAAGGAAAAGGTACAGCTTTCATGTAACACAAAACTCAGAAGCCAAATAAAGTTTGAGCGGGAGGGACAGAATTTTATTTCCATCAGGGATAGTGGAATTGTAAAATATCATGAACTCTCCCCCCACAAAAGAAACACAACATGCAGAGGAAGGGAGCAGTAAAGAAACAGCAACTTAACTTTATTTTCCTAATAAATTTCCTAATTTATATTTCCTAATAAATCCAAATCAAAATCTCCATATACTTCGTTTGTTACAACAGGACTATTGAAGAAGTAATGGATATTTGATAACTGGTTTGGCAGCTCCTTAGCAAACATTAATTTTTAGAGTTCAGATTCAACAAACCTTGTTTATGCCCATAGTTTCTCAGGCATGGAGCACATAATCTCATTTGAACCTTTCCATATTTCTTTGAAATAGTCTTAGGAGAAAGGAAATTGAGCACCAGTGGGTGCCTGTGATTTGTTAAAGGTCACATAGCTAGTGAGTCAGGGAGCCAAGTTCAAACCAGGTATAGTTTTAAATAAGTTAATGAATCTTTTGATAAGAAAAGAAAAATAATGAGTTATTTCTCAAAGGTATTCTGAGAAAATTGGTTCAAATAACCTTACTACTTGGGGTGGCACATCCAGAGAAATAGGAAAAAATCAAACTATGAGTACCTGGGCTGGCCATTTCTGTACATGTACACCATGGAATACTATGCAGCCTTAAAGAAAGATGGAGACTTTACCTCTTTCATGTTTACATGGATGGAGCTGGAACATACTCTTCTTAGCAAAGTATCTCACGAATGGAAGAAAAAGTATCCAATGTACTCAGCCCTACTATGAAGCTAAACTATAGCTTTTACATGAAGGCTATAACCCAACTATACCACAAGACTATGGGGAAAGTACCAAGGAAGGGGAAGGGAGGGGGGAGGTCTGGGTGGAGGGAAGGTAATGGGTCGGGCCACATCTATGGTGCAAATTTTTATCTATAATAAAAAACAAACAAACAAACAAAAATAATTTTTAAAAAATATTAAAGAAAAAGTAAAAGAAAAACCTTACTACGTTGAAAATCAACATGTTTTACTACTGTTCCTAAAAACCTCACTATTGAAAGTTTAAAGAGAAAAATAGTTCATAATAGAGATTAGCTGGATAATTTATTCCTGGTCTACTTTCAAATTGTGATACATTAAGTACTCAAGTTCACAACTACCAATAACACTTCTATGCAGATATTTTTGTGATTTGAAATGAATTAAAGTAATTTTGTTTTGAGAATTTTTTGATAGAACATGACCTTCTTGGAGACAACTTGGGTTGTTACACAACCAGGATTAGGAATTATGGCCTTAGGCTCTCTTTACACAGTGGTAATTCAACTGGCAAAAATAAAAATAAAAATCTGTGAAATATTTTTTGGACTATAGGAAAAAAAAATCTTATTTCTGAGATTTTTTTTATGGCTGAGTTTACTGGATGTTTGATTGAGCTGACTAACCTAACCTATGGTTTTGGAATGATGTCAACATGTCTTGGTCAAATCCTTCATAAGGAAGGTTATGTTTTTTTCTTATTCAGTTACGAAGAACTAAGTTCATAAAGGCCAAGTTTTAAAGTTTTCATGTTGCCCACCTGGGTGCTCAGACTGGAAGACTCCAAAGAACGTAGATTTACATTGTTCTACTGAGACTAGAATTCTCCTATAGTGCAAATACTTTACTGGCTTGCATGTTTGCAATATTGTTATTTCCTAATAGAAGCAAATTAGCTTATGAAACTAAGTCTTATTTCTCCAAGAAATAATTGCAGTTCTCTATCAGATGGCCTGAATTTACTTTTGGGGATTATAACAGTTAGCATTCTATTCCTAACAATGATTCCAGTATTTATGAACCCATGGAATTTTTACTATGCAAATGGCTAAATGACAAAATGAGGAAAATTCAACTACCACCTCAACAAACAGTTCATCATTAAACTGTTATCGAGTGCCATTAGTGGAAGATCTAACACTGCAGGAGGTTTGATGCCTTCCAACTGGCAATTCTCTAGTAACCATAGATGAATCAGGCATTTTCACCTGTAAGAAACAAATTTATCAAAGAATGAATATATTTTGGCCAATAGCCACTTAAATTTTAATTTCTTTTCTCTCATTTCATCGTTGCTTTTGTCTTGAAAACAGGAAACCTCTAATAGAAATGTGTTTTCCCCAAGTAGAAACTAACAGTAAAAAAGATACATCTATCACATTTTAATTTAAGAAATCTTATTATGGTTTGTTCTGCATGTACCTCAAAGTGACAATTTCCCATAGTTGTAATTATGGGAGTCTGGCACAAAAGATAACACAGTGTGGTGCTACTGTAGGATGACAACCCAAACATTTTGTTCAAAACTCCTTCTGACAGTAGTTTCCATAATTAGACAGCCTACACTTTGACCCTAGTTTGGCTAAAACTTAAGAATCAAACATGTAGCTACTTTTTTTTTTCTTTTCTCCAAGGACAGCTCCATTATCCCAAGTCAAAGATAAAAAATTTTTCAAATATTAAATGATTCTTTTTTCATACTACCTGGTATCCCAAAGCAGCAATCAATAGAAAGAAAGAAGGGAAAGCATCAAACCTGAAAATGGTGATGAGTGCCAGGGAGAAGCCAAATGTTGGAAGGCAGAATCAAAGTCCTATTAGGTAAGCTTGCAGAACCAATGATGGAACTGCTTTGTGAAACTGTAATAGAGAAAATGAATTTTTAAAATGTAAACAATTCAGTGAACAGAAATGATAGTGTGATGGAGAGAGAATGTACCAGAGGAAGCCTAAGCTGCTGACCTGCTCTTATCTGCTACAAAATGTCCAATCAACTCATGCTTAAGTTTCTTTGTGAGGCCTATTTATATAACCAATTATTTCTTTTATTTCAGATCAATATTAGAGTACATATGATTAGGTTACATGGTAGAATTTTATATACAAATTATTAATTCTATACTTCACTTAAGTCACACTTTATGTCTTATTTCAACTCCATATTGCTTTTGAAGTTTTTATCTGCTTAAATCACAAATAACTTACAAATATTATCTTCTCCAGTTTTCTGTTTTAAATTTCACAACTAGGCACAAATGGAGACCTTTGTGTGTGTATGTGTGTGTGTGTGTGTGTGTGTGTGTGTGTGTAATCTCAGTTTTTTAGGAGCTGGCTTAAAACCTTTGCTGTGCTCTCAGTTCAAGATGTTTTATACTCTTCACTCAATGCTGCTATTGTAGCAATTCTTCCAACTTCATAATACACTGTTTAAAAAAATGAAAGTGAACAGTTTGGGGCTTTGATTCCCAGCAGGGGTGTTTTTCTTAATCTTTTATACTTGACAAGGCAAAGGATCCTTTTAAAGGGCTGATGGAGGGATGGAAGAGAAGAAAAGCCTTGGAAAGAAAGCCTTTGGGTTACAATGGGCAAGAAGTATAGCAGTCAGAAAAATCATCATGGCACTGCCTTACTTCTACCTTCTTTTTGTGTATTAAATGGCCATTAGCACTACCAGAAGAAAAAAAATGCTAGCTTTTATGACGAAGACTTTTAGAGGGGAAAGATCATTAGATTTAGTAATATGAGGGAACATGTCATATTATTTGACATACTATATTGTGTCTTAATATTGTTGCTGCATTCAGATGCTTATATGAGTCTATACAATAGTAGAAAAGGTGTGAGAAAAATGTGAAAACTGCACTGGTAAATAAAAGCACATGCAGACATTCAAAACATCTGTTTTTGAAATATTGGCAAAACTATACTTAGTGGGGCTTCAGCCAATCTTGTATTGATAGGATAGATCCAGGAGAAGAAAAATGGAATTCTATCAAGTGAGAAAAAAAATGGAATTCTATCAAGTTTCTTGAGGGAAACTTTTGCTGATGGCAAGAAGAATGCATATTAATATATTCCTGATATTTAGGCAGTCTCTGAGAGCACATTATGTGACAGGGGCCTTCATAAACAAAAGGATTCTTTCCAATACACTTCCTTTTCCACAAATCACAATCAAAGAGTCATCTGAGAACCAAGCCATAGCAGGAAGCTCCATCATTACAGTGTAGATAGTATCTGGATTACCTGTGAAAAAAGCACAACAGGAATTTATTGGCTTGTCCATTACAACCCAGCCTATTCTGGTCAGGAGAGTCAGAAAGAGTTTGGATTATTTTTTCTTTTCTTTTTACAAAATAAAACGATTTTTGAAAAACAGTCGAACAATAAAGAAATATAAACAGTTAAAAGTGCATTTTCCTTTCCCATCATGTATCCTCTTAATAAATGAATACGATTAACATTTTAATGTGTATGTTTTAGTACTTCATCTAAAGTATATCCACATGTGTGTTTACACACACAGTCATATGAATAAACATATATTTATATGTATATAAATGCTTTTTCTTACAAAAAATGAAATCATATAAACCTCTGCAAGCTGGTTTTTTTTTCCGGTCAATGTATCAAAGACAAATTTCTATGTTAGAACATCATACAAACGTCCTACATTCTTTATAATGGGATACAAAGCACTTTGTTTTAATTGTACCAGAATTTATTTACTCTCTCAGTATGAACTGAGAGAGTCTGTTGTTCCAGTCTGTTGCTATTAAAAATAATGGTGCAATGAACATCTTTTAACATGTCTTTACGCAGCAATTATTGTATAATTGATAGTCTTGTGTTAATGATCATGTTTATCAAGTTTTATTTAATATTATTAAAATAACAGTAACATATATGCAAAATATGAAGCTCAATAATAAAATGAATAGGTATGAATCCATCACCATACTTAAGAAGTATGACATTAAGTTTCCTTTGTGTTTTTCTATGCTTTGTCCCCCTCCCATTCTTCTAACTCCACTGCCTGCAATCTAGTTAGAGTTTTCTTGCTTTTGTATTTTGTTTTTTAAAGGGCTTTCTCCTGCTTCTGACTGCATAAACTGTGTATTTAATTTGCATATTTTGACCTTTGTGAACATTTCATTGTGCTGTGTGTAGTCTGTAACCTGCTTTATCCATCAATATTATATTAAAGGTTTATCCACATTGTTGTGTGCAGCTATGGTTCATTCATTTTCCCCTTTATAAAACATTCCAATTCGTAGTTGCCCTACAATTTATTAATCTGCTCTCTTGTGTTGCTGGATCTGATAATATATGCATATTCAAATTCCCAAGACAGTACAAAATTGTTTTCTAGAAATATGTAGACATTCAAGTTTTCATAAATACAGCATCAGAAGATAAGTATTATGGTTGTTCCATATCTTTGTGTCATCACACTTCTTAATTTTATCAGATTTCCTAATTTTTGCCAATTTTAGTGTGTGTATCATTTTCTAGTAATTTTAATCTCTCTTATTTCTAATGGGGTAGAACATTTTTAATATGCTCATGTTTCATTTTCCTATTCTATGAAATAGTTATCCATGCTTCTAACCAGTTATTCTATTGAGTTGTGTTTTTTCTTATTGATTTGGAAGAGTTCTTTATATAGTCTATATACTAAAATTTTGTTAGTTTTGTGTGTTTCAACTATCTCCACCAATTTTCAGTTTGTCTTTCCACTTTCTTTTCATTATTATTATTATTATTATTTTATAGAGACCTTGCTATGTTGCCCAGGCTGATCTCTAAGTCCTGACATCAAGCAATCCTCCTGCCTCACACTCTCAAAGTGCTGGGATTGCAGGTGGGGACTACCATGCCCCAGTATTTTCTTGAGTTTTTTCATGAACAGGTGTTCTTTTTTAATATAGTTAGTTTCAATGCTAATCCAATATTTTATGATTAGCATTTTGTGCATTTTAAAATAATGTCTTTCTTACTTTGAGGTCATAAAGTTATTCTGTAAGTTTCCAGGTCTTGCCTTTCATATTTAAGTCTTTAATCAACCAGAAGTTGATTTTGGGATTAGTAAGAAATCTCTTTCTTTTTATATGTAACCAACTGTCTCAGCACAATTTATGAAATATTTCAACTTTCCCCCACTTATCTTCCGTGGCACCTCAGTCATATTGTTTCCACATATGACAGAGAGTGACAGAGTCTGTATTCCAAAGATGACCATAGGAATAAAGCCCACTTCACATGGCCTTTTTACAATGTGACATGCACACACTTCCACAGAAAGTTGGAGTCTGTTTTCTCCTTTCTCTTGGATCTGGCTATGACAGTGATAACAATGGAGTTACACTGGCTGACTTCTGAGGCAAGGGCATAAAAGATGATGAAGCTTCTTTCATACTGGATATCTCTCAGAACACAGACTTGTTGAGGCTTAAGATGCTGTGGAAGAATTCTGGCTATGCTGAAGCCACCATGTGAAGAAACCATGTGAAAATAGAAAGATGTAAGGTGCTCCAAATATTCTAGCCACTCAGTTGTTTGAATCTTCCCAGATTAAGCACCAACACATTTGAGATGACCCCTGCTCTCGCTACCATCTCACTGCAACTTAACAAGATCCTATGAGAGATAATAAATGATTTTTGTTGATTTAAGCTACTAAGTTTTTGGATGATTTGTTACACAGCATTGGATAAACAGAATACTGAGCCACTTACTGGAATCTCTTTTGTTCCATTTGTTTATTATTTCACTTCTTTTTAATAGAGTTTTTAATTTGTAAAATGGAGAAAAGGAACACACATCATTATTTTTTCAGGTCATGTTTTCTTGAGATCTTAGAGATTTTCATTATTCTCTGTGTTCCACACAGTACAGCAAATATTATACTTAGGCTGATCTACTTTTTTCTGCATTAAAAGCCCTCTAGTTAATTTAATTTTCCATATTACATAAACTATAGTATCTGAATATCTTTAAAATAAAAATTTTAGGAAAAAAATTGAAAGTACCTTTAATTTTTGTTCCATACCATCACTTACTCTCCATAAAATGTTTAATTAATTTATGTTCTTAATAACAGTGAATGAGAGTAACCATTCTTATATTCTATTGTCAAAGGTGAGTATTGTTAATATATATATATATATTTATTTATTTATTTTTTTAAATTATTTATTTATTTATTTATTTATTTTTTGAGACAGAGCCTCAAGCTGTCGTCCTGGGTAGCGTGCTGTGACATCACAGCTCACAGCAACCTCCAACTCCTGGGCTCAAGTGATTCTCCTGACTCTGCCTCACAAGCAGCTGGGACTACAGGCACCCATCATAATGCATGGCTATTTTATGGTTGCAGCCGTCATTGTTGTTTGGTGGGCCCGGGCTAGATTTGAACCCATGAGCTCAGGTGTATGTGGCTGGCACCTTAGTTGCTTGAGCCACAGGTGCCAAGCCAATATTTTTATTTCCTATCTCAGCTAGAGAGAAGAGAAATTAGGATACATAGAAATAAGGTACACACATAGTTTTACTATTCACACTAAACAAGAATTCAGTAATCCTCCATGCTGAAGTGGTTCAGCTTTTTGGCCTGCCAACGATCTATCATAAATAAATGAAGACACTTGACACATCCTTATGATTCTGACATGGAAGGAGGAATAATAGATATCATTTGGCCTGAACAAACAACTGTGTGACAAAGTAACAACCATGCCCACTTCTCAACTACAGTTACATTCTCCATCTGGCACTGTGACCTTTAGGACATTGTATGTGCTATACTTTAGGTTTTGTGTTTAAAGAAAAATAGGGAAAAATATATCCTGCTGCATATTCTGAATTCATAAATGTACTTGAATGTCTTTAGGAAGGTATTACATAAACCAAGTATATCATTAAAATGCAATTTCAGTGTATGTAGTTTCTGAAGATAATACTTTTTTCTATTGACAGGATATTTTCAATTCTATTAAAGTAAGTGTTTAGTCTAGCAATTGAACCAATAAAATAATTGGCCCAGAACTAACCTGGTGCAATGGGAAAAATTAGAAAAAGCCTTATGAATAAAATCTGACTACCATATCCCCCTAAGGGCCTTGGGCCCCAGGTTCCGTTGGGGAGATAGTCTAAGTGCATAGATGTTCTGACATGGGGTTTGCAAATTAAATCAAACTTAACAAGAAGCCTGATGGCTATCCTGCATATACCTGAAATTCCTTTCAACAAGTATACCCTCCAACACACTTTCATGCTGAGACGTTATGCCAAGGAAAGAAATTGCCTTCTCAACAGTCAATCAAGAGTCATTTAATGTTTGAGAGGCAACTTGAACTGACAATCCTATTAGCATGAGAGTATTTTAGAATGTCGGGGAGACCACAGTGTGACCATTAATACTGCATTAAGTCCAATTATATTTCTTAGCTTGAAAAATCATTTTCTAAAATAATAATATTCAGAGTATTCCTCAAAATTGTGCAATTAAAATAAGTAGGCATTGCTTTTAATTTGATTGACCAAAATTTAAACTAATACACATTCCCAGAGGCAATGCATTACTTTTTATTAAATTATGATAGCAAATGACATATTTGTATCCTATTTTAATTTCTGAGTTTACTCAACTTCAAAATCAATTAAGACAATTACAGTTGACCCTAATATTTTCAGCTGGAAAATATTATCTGAGAAAAATTTAGAAATACATTTTTATTATATTCTAATATTTCAAAATGATCTCTTAGAGAAAAAGACTTAACAGATATGTGAATGATGGCCCAAATATATATAAGTTAAAAAATAGAACTCAGCCATTTATCCATCATTCTTTACTGACAATGATCAAAATCCACCCCACTCCTCAACCCAGAACTACATGATTTGTAATTTCCTGGTCATCATGAAACAAAATATAAAGGCAATGATTTGCAATCTCAGCTGAGGTGTAAAAAATGGCAATCCTTTGACATAGGCACAACAGTTTGAAGCTTCTTGAATATTGGAGCTTCATGTTATTTTGCAGCATTAGAGATACCTGCTAAATCATAAGTGACAGAGCTGGAGCTGGGAAAGCAGGTAGTAAATAAGGGATGTATGATGAGACAGACTGCCTGGGCCTGCTAGAGCTGAGTAGAAGGCTGACCACATGCCAACTACAGGCAATGAAACTTCTTTCTATATACAAGGCAAAACAGAAATATTTTTCTCTTTACTTCTGAAAGAAACAAACAAGCAAAGATTTAGCATCAAAAGGAGAAGCTACTGTAGCAATATAAAAGGTGGTTTGGAAGAAAGCATAGATAAGATTAAAACATGGGCATCACATCTCTGGAGAACAAGGTTTAATTCCAGCTCTTGTCACAAATGAAATGAGTTTGACAGTCTGTAGTGAGCACTAATTCATGATACAACAAACAGCTGCACTTCTTGGGAGAGAAAACCAAGAGTGTTCCATAAAGAATAAAGTTAATCCTATTTGATAGAAAATAACTCATAGTGCAATTTCTTTAAGTACCTGGAGAGAAAAATCTCTTATAGATATTGAGCATTGTTGATTGCAATATGTAGGAAGCAGTTGTCCTCATCTCATTGCTCTGCTTGGCTAGTTGTTCAGAAAAGAGTTTCAAGCACCAGAAATATTAAACTTTCACATTTTCATTAGAAGCAAAGAATATTGGTGTATCATTAACCTATGTGCCCTTTCTAAAGTAGGTGTCTATGTTCAAGGAGAAAATTGTCCAAGGGTGTACTTTGTCAATGACATATCACTATATAATTCACCTGAGTTTGAAGGGACTTCACATTATTGATTTCTTTCTTTTTCTTTTTATTTTTTTAGAGACAGAGTCTCATTTTATCACCCTCAGTAGAGTGCTGTGGCATCACAGCTCACAGCAACCACCAACTCTTGGGTTTAGACAATTCTCTTGCCTCAACCTCTGGAGTAGCTGGGGCTACAGGTACCTGCCACAATGCCTGGCTATTTTTTTGTTGCCGTTTGGCCGGGGCTGAGTTTGAACCCAGAACCCTCAATATATGGGGTTGGTGCCCTACTCACTGAGCCACAGGAACTGCCCAACACATTATTGATTTTAAGGCTGACATAAAAACACTCAAATGTTAAGTAGTAAGATAATACGCATCCATTTTGAAGTTTGTTCCTGACTACCAACTTCACAGTTATTATTTCAACCAGTTGTCCTGCTCTATCATTTTGCAGTTATCTATCCTTGGTAAATAATGCAATAATAATGTTTCACCATCTTTTATACATAGACAAAATAATTTAGTGAATAAAGCATTGTTCATGATGTCCAATAATTGCAGTTCTAATCCTTCTTACTAAACAGACCAACAAGCTATGTAGATTATTTATTTTTTATTTTATTAATTTTTTAAATTATTTATTGTTTGGGATTCATTGAGGATACAAAGAATTAGGTTACACTGATTTAATTTGTTAGATAAAGTTTCTCTTATAAATTGTGTCCCTCTCCTAAGAGGTGCGCCATACACTGTGACACCCTTCCCCCATCCTCTTTCCCTTTCCCCACTTCCTCATTTGCCTACCCTCCTTGGATTAGCTTATCTCCTGCCTTCATATTAGAATTGAGTACATTGGATTCTTGCTTCTCCATTCTTGTGATGCTTTCTAACAAAAATGTGTTACACTTCCATCCAGGTTAATACAAAAGATGTAAAGTCTCTATCGTTTTTAGTGGCTGAACAGTATTCAATGATTACCGCAGGGTGTGTATTTTTAGGTCCATAAGTCTCCTACAAACTTCTTTCCAAAAGGAACATATTAGCTTCCATTCCCACCAGCAGTGCAGAAGTGTTCCCTTTTCTCCACAACCATGACAACATCTATAGTTTTGGGATTTTGTTATGTGGGCTACTCGTACTGGAGTTAGATGATACGTCGAAGTGGTTTTGATTTACATTTCTCTGATGACTAAGGACGATGAGCAATTTTTCATGTGTCTGTAGGCCATGTTCCTGTCTTCTTCCAAGAATGCTCTACTCAAATCTCTTGCCAACAATGAGATGGGATCACTTATTCTGTTCTTGCTAATATGTTTGAGTTCTCTGTGGATTCTGGTTATCAAACCTGTGTCAGAGACATAACCTGCAAATATCTTCTCTCATTCTGAGGGCTGTCTGCTTGCTTTACTTACTGTGTTCTTCACTGTGCAGAAGCTTTTTAGTTTGATTAAGTCCCAGTAATTTATTTTTGGTGTTACTTTAATTTCCTGGGGGGTCCTTCTCATAAAATATTCTCCAAAGCTGATTTCTTCAAGTCTTTTCCCTGTACTCTCTTCTAGTACTTCTATAGTTTCATGTCTTAAGTTTAAATCTTTTATCCAGTGAGAATCAATTTTTGTTAATGGTGAAAGGTGTGGGTCCAGTTTCAGTCTTTTACAGGTTGCCAGCCAGTTCACCCAGCACCATTTGTTAAATAGGGAATCTTTTCCCCCACTGAATGTTCTTGATAGGCTTATCAAAGATCAAATGATGATAACTAGCTGGGTTCATCTCTTGGTTCTCATTCTGTTCCATATATCTACCTCTCAGTATTTGTGTCAGTACCATGCTGCTGTGATTACTATAGATTTATAATATAGTCTGAAGTCTGATAGCGTGATTCCTCATGATTTGTTTTTATTTCTGAGGAATTTGTTAATTGAGGTTTTTTTCTGATTCCATACAAAATAAAATATTATTTTTTCCAGGTCTTTAAAGTATGACAATGATGTTTTAATAGGGATTTTATTAAAATTGTATATTGCTTTGGGTAGTATGGACATTTTAACAATGGTGATTCTTCCCAGCCATGAGCATGGTGTGTTTTTCTATTTGTTAACATCCTCAGCTATTTATTTTCTCAGAGTTTCATAGTTCTCTTTGTAGAGATTTTGCACATCCTTTGTTAGGTAAATTCCCAAATATTTCATCTTCTTTGGCACTACTGTAAGATAGTGCCTTGACTGTTTTTTCAGCTTGACTATTATTGATATATATAAAAGCTACTGATTTGTGAGTATTGATTTTGAATCCTGAGATGCTGCTGTATTCATTGATCACTTCTAAGAGTTTTGTAGTTGAGTTCCTGGTTTTCTAGGTATAAAATCATATCATCTGTGAAAAGTGAAAGTTTGATCTTCTGTGATCCTATTTGTATACCCTTGATCACCTTCTCTTGCCTGAATGCAATGGCTAAGACTTACAGTACAATGTTAAATATCAGTGGAAACAATTGGCAACATTCTCTGGTTTCTGATCTGAGTGGAAATGTTTTCAATTTTACTCCAATCAATATGATATTGGCTGTGGGTTTGCTGTAGATGGCCTCTATCATTTTTATAAATGTCCCTTCTATACTTATTTTCTTTTAGTTATTTATTTGTTTATTTATTTATTTTTTATTAAGTCATAGCTGTCTACATTGATATGATCATGGGGCATCATACACTAGTTTCACAGACCAGTTGACACGTTTATATCACACTGGTTAACAGCCTTCCTGGCAATTTCACAGTTATTGTGTTAACACATTTACATTCCACATTTACTAAGTTTCACAGATACCATTGTAAGATGCACCACAAGTGTATTCTCACCAATCCCCCTCCTTCCACCCCCTCCCTCCCCTCTGTCCCCCTTCCCCCTATTCCTAGGTTGCAGATGGGTTACAGCATTCATGT
>CAUYPK010023218.1:0-19579 GCA_963574355.1 Loris lydekkerianus
AGAAAAAGTATCCAATGTACTCAGCCCTACTATGAAGCTAAACTATAGCTTTCACATGAAGGCTATAACCCAACTATACCACAAGACTATGGGGAAAGGACCAAGGAAGGGGAAGGGAGGGGGGAGGTTTGGGTGGAGGGAGCGTAATGGGTTGGCCCACATCTATGGTATATATTTTTATCTATAATAAAAAAAAATTTAAAAAAATAAAATAAAATAAATAAAATATATAAAATATATTATGATAAAATAAAATAAATAAAAAAAAGTTTTCCCTGCACTTTCTTGTAGTATTTTTATAGTTTCGTGTCATAAGTTTAAACCTTTAATTCAATGAGAGTCTATCTCACTTAATGGTGAAAGGTATGGGTCCAGTTTAAGTATTCTACAGGTCGCCAGCCAGTTCACCCAGCACCATTTGTTAAATAAGGAATCTTTTCCCCACTGAATGTTTTTAATTGGCTTGTCAAAGATCAAATAATGGTAAGTAGCTGGGTTCACCTCTTGGTTCTCTATTCTGTTCCATACATCTACCTCTCTGTTTTTGTACCAGTACCATGCTGTTTTGATCACTATAAATTATAGTATAGTCTGAGGTCTGGTAGCATGATTCATCCTGCTTTGTTTTTATTTCTGAGTAATGTCTTGGCAATTCAAGGTTTTTTTCTGATTCCATATAAAACGAAGTAGTATTTCTTCGAGATCCTTAAAGTATGACAGTGAAGCTTTAATAGGTATTGCATTATAATTGTATGTTGCTTTGGGTAGTGTGGACATTTTAACAATGCTGATTCTTCCCAGCCATGAGTATGGTATGTTTTTCCATTTCTTAACATCTTCAGCTATTTCTTTCCTTAGAGTTTCATAGTTCTCTTTACAGAGATCTTTCACATGCTTGGTTAGATAAACTCCCAAATACTTCATCTTCTTTGGCACTAATGTGAATGGAATAGAATCCTTGAATGTTTTTTCAGCTTGGCTATTGTTGGTATATATAAAGGTTACAGATTTATGAGTGTTGATTTTGTAACCTGAGACACTGCTATATTATAAGATCACTACTAAGAGCTTTGTAGTAGAATCCCTGGTGTTTTCCAGATATGTAATCATATCATCTGCAAAGAGTGAAAGTTTGATCTCTTCTGACCATATATGTATAACCTTGATCTCCTTTTCTTGCCTAATTGCAATGGCTAAAACTTCCATTACAATGTTAAAGAGCAGTGGAGACAATGGACAACCTTGCCTGGTTCCTGGTCTGAGTGGAAATGATTTCAATTTAACTCCATTCAATAAGATATTGGCTGTGGGTTTGCTGTAGATGGCCTCTATCAGTTTAAGAAATTTTCCTTCTATACCCATTTTTTTAAGGGTTCTGATCATGAAAGGATGCTGGATATTATCAAAAGCTTTTCCTGCATCAATTGAGAGAATCATATGGTTTTTGCTTTTAATTTGTTTATATGCTGAATTATATTTATAGATTTATGTATATTGAACCAGCCTTGGGACCCTGGGATAAAACCCTCTTGGTCATGGTGTATAATTTGTTTGCTGTGTTGCTGGATTCTGTTTGTTAGGATCTTGTTGAATATTTTTGCATCAATATTCATTACTGATATTGGTCCATAATTTTTTTTCCTTGTTGGTTCTTTTCCTGATTTGGGGATCAAGGTGATGTTTGCTTTATAGAATGTGTTGGGTAGTATTCCTTCTTTTTCTATGTTTTAGAAAAGGTTGAGTAATATAGGTACTAGTTCCTCTTTAAAGGTTTGGTAGAATTCTGATGTGAAGCCATCTGGTCCTGGGCTTTTCTCTTTAGGGAGATTTTGTATAGTTGATGCTATTTCAGAACTTGATATAGGCCTGTTCAACATTTCTATTTGAGTTTGGCTAAGTCTTGGAAGGTGGCGTGCTTCCAAGTATTGGTCTATTTCCTTCAGATTTTCATATTTCTGGAATATATTTTCTTGTAATATTCATTAAAGAGTTTTTGAATTTCTGAGCATCTGTTGTTATTTTGCCTTTACCTTTTCTGATTGATGAAATTCAAGATTTTACTCTTTTTTTCCTGGTTAGGTTAGCCAAAGGTTTATCTATTTTATTGACCTTTTCAGATAACCAACTTTTTGATTTATTGATCTGTTGTATAATCCTTTTGTTTTCAATTTAATTTAATTCTACTCTAATTTTTGTTATTTCTTTTCTTCTGCTGGGTTTGGGTTGAATTTTTCTTCCTTTTCCAGTTGCTTAAGGTGTCCCATTAAGTTGTTAACTAACTTTCTTTTTGTTCTCTTGAGAAAGGCTTGCAGTGCTATAAATTTCCCTCTTAGGACTGCCTTTGCGGTATCCCAGAAGTTCTGATAATTCATGTCTTTATGGTTGTTTTGTTCCAAAAATTTGGCAATTTCCTTCTTAATCTGATCTATGACTCAGCTATCACTCAGCATAAGGTTATTTAACTTCCATGTTTTTGTATGCATATGCATATTCCTGTTGTTACTGAGTTCAACTTTTATTCCATGGTGGTCCGAGAAGATGCAAGGAATAATTTCTATTTCTCTAAATTTACTGAGGTTAGACTTGTGACCTAAGATGTGATTGATTTTGGAGTATGTCCCATGGGCTGATAAGAAGTATGTGTATTCAGTTTTGTTGGGATGAAATGTTCTGTAGATGCTGGTTAAATACAAATGTTGAGTGGTGCCTGTGGCTCAGAGGAGTAGGGCACCTGCCCCATATGCCAGAAATGGTGGGTTCAAACCCAGCCCCAGCCAGAAACTGCAAAAAAAAAAAAAAAAAAAAAAAAAAAATCCAAATGATGAATGGTTAAGTTTAAGTCTAAAATTTCTTTGCTTAGCTTCTTATTGGAGGATCTATACAACACTGCTAAAGGAGTGTTAACATCTCCGACTATTATGAAGCTGGAGGAAATCAAGTTGCTCATGTCTGTTAGCATTTCTCTTATAAATTGAGGCACATTCTGGTTGGGTTTATAAATATTAATAATTGAAATCTCATCATATTGAGTATTACCTTAGCAAATATAAGTGACCATTCTTATCCTTCCTTACTTTTGTTGGTTTAGAGCCTATTGTATCTGCAAATAGAATTGCAACACTTGCTTTTTTCTGATTTCCATTTGCCTGATAGATGACCATCCCTTCACCCTGATTCTATATTTATCTTTTAAGGTCAGATGAGAGTCTTGTATGCAGCAGATATCTGGCCTGAGATTTTGTATCCAGTCAGCCAACCTGTGCCTCTTTAGAAGACAATTTAAGCCATTCACATTAATTGAGAATATTGATAAGCCTGGTAGAATTTTGGGTATCGAGTTTTTCAAAAGTCCAGTGGACACTTTTAATCCTTTTGGCACTATGGAAGTTGGAGTTTGATCAAAAGTTTCTGAGTGAGTTTACTTCTGTGGTAAAGAATTGTGCTCGTCATTATGGAGGATAGGTCTGATAATATCCTCAAGAGCTGGTTTAGTTATGGTAAATTTCTTCAACATGTGAATGTCATTAAAGTATTTAATTTCTCCATCATAAATGAAACGCAGTTTTGCTGGATACAGGATCCTGGGTTGAAAGTTATTTTGTTTAAGGAGATTAAAAGTCAATGACCACCCTCTTCTAGCTTGAAAGGTTTCAGCAAAGAGATCTTCAGTCATTCTAATATTCTTCCCCTTATAGGTTATGGTTTTCTTACGTCTGGCTGCTTTCAGAATTTTCTCCTTCAATTAACTTTAGTGAAGTTATTTATAATGTGCCTGAGGGATGTCTTAGTCAGGTTGAGTCATGCTGGAGTTCTAAAACTGTCTGCTATCTGAATTTCAGAATCTCTTGGCATGTCTGGAAAGTTCTCTTTCATAATTTCATGAAGAAGAGCCTCTGTGCCTTACGAAGCCACTTCATCACCTTCAGGGATTTCTACAAGGTGAATATTAGTCTTCTCCAAATTATCCCAGAGCTCTCTGAGGGAATGATCCAGTTTTGCCCTCCATTTCTCCTCCATTTTTGCTCTTCATTTCTTTCCTCTTTGAGAGTTTGGGAGCATTCAAAAGCATTGTCTTCAATGTCAGAAATTTTTTCTTCTGCTTGCTCCATTCTGTTACTGAGGGATTCTACTGTATTTCTCACATCTTTGAGGACTTCAAATTCTTGTCTCAATGTGTCAAAATCCTTGGTGATTTTGTCTTTGAATTCATTGAATTCTTGAGACAACTTTTGAGATGCTCCTTGAATTTCTAATTCCAACTTTTCCTCTATTCTATTAATCTTGTTTGCAATCCAAATTATGACTTTGATTTCTGACATCTCAGCCATCTGTTTATGAATGGGATCTTCAGTCGTGTCCACCATATCTTTCCTTGGGGGGGGGGGGAGTTGATGTACTCTGGTTATTCATGTTACCAGAATTTTTCCACTCATTCTGCATCATGATTATTTTATACCATTTGACTAGATGAGAAGATAAAGAGAAGTTGGGTTGGGGGCTCTGGGAGTAGTGATTAACCAGCCCTTTGCCCAAGAGCTGGGACTGGTATCTGTACCTTTTCTCCTAGAGCTTTGCCAAGGACCTGTAACATGCTATGGCCTGAGAAATGGGGACCTTCTTGGTGTGGTAGTGCTAAGCAGCTCTGTCTTGTTTTCAGCTGGTCTCTGTCCTACCCCAGTGAATTAGAACTCTCAGCTATGGAGAAATACCAGCTGTGGAGAAATACTCGCCCCCCCTCAGGCAACAATTGGAAAAGGAAAATCAAACCTTTCCACAACCACACACCCACGGTACCACTTGGATAGTCCTCGGGTGTTTGGCCCAGTTCAAGAAGTGCAAATCAATTGTCTAAGTCAGCACCTGTCTCAGGTGGGAGAGTACAAAAAGTCTCCAGCAACTAGATAGCAGCTCAGTATGATTGAGATAGCAGCTCAAGTATGACTCGCTCCAGTGCTCTATGAGTTCAGAAGGACTCACCCAGCAAATAAATTATTCTAGGAAGGTTGATGCCTTCTTTCCCGCCTTGGACCCTTGTCACGCCCAATCACTGATAACCCTGCAGGGCTGTGACCCAGTTCCCTCCAATGAACAGATACTCCAGGGGTTTGTGCCTGCATGAGTCACAGGGAGATCTATGTCTCCTCAGCCAGGCCGCTGCTCTCTGCCACTATCTGGCAGGGAGAGGTGAGGCCTGACAACCTCAGTGCTTAATGGAGTTTGGGTGGTTCACTCAGTTGCAGCTCACTCCTGATTGATGTTGCTGACAAAACAGAACAACTTCACAGAATTTGTTTCTGTCCTGGCTATATTCCCCAACAGATCAGAGACTGTTTGAGTTCAAAGTAACTGCAGTTCAGCCCTGGTCTGTGCCGCTGCCTGATCTCAGCTACAGTTTGTGTTGAGGCGGGCCAGTTAGAGCTCACACTCAGCCTTTGCCTGCCCACCTTTGTCTCAGCTATAATCCCCTGAGGGCCAGGTGCATCTTAGGCTCAGTAAAGCGGTCCTCTGGGTCAGCCCTACCCTGGGAGTCTGCTGTCTCTGCACAGGCATATCCTAGTCCCCACACTCCGCCCAGGCTGGTACTGTCTCAGGCATATCCTTTACTTTCAGGGCCTGCATTTCCATCCCACATCTGTTCCACCAGTGGCTGCCACCAGAGAAGATGCCCAGCCTCCTCTGGTTGCCAGAGAGACAGCGGGTGTGACTCCGGAATATCCCCAGAGGTGTGAGCCCTATTGTTCCCGCAGCTGCTGCTCTGTGCCTCGGGGCACTGCCACTCCTGTGTTTCCCTCTCAGCTGACTGTCTTCTCCCTATCCTCGTGCCACAGAATCAGCACTGACCAGCAGCTGTCACATGCCCTGTCCACACCACTCAAGAAAATACCCAAGAATCTGGACTCCATGGGAGACAGGCTTCCAGGCCTTGGAGTGAGAGTGGAGGGGAGTGCTGGGAGTTCAGAATTTCAGGTCGAGAATATATACAGTTTTATATAGTTTTATGCTTGGAAGGAGAGTGTCATGGCACCCTAGTAGGGGAAGTAGGTCCAGTTTTTAGAGGGTCTCCCTGTGGGATAAAATGGGAGGATGTTTGAACTCTGCTTGCTTGCTTGTTTGTATGGAGTACTGTGAGCTGTTCTCATGGGGGAGGGGACTCCCGTCCACTTGGCAATGGATTTTGTACCTTTTGTTTGTATCCTTGGGGTCACAGCTCCCCTCAGCAGGGTTGATGTGCATTCTTCAACCTTCTCTCTTGGTTCAGCTCTAATCCACCAGGTTACTTGCTAAACTTCTGTCCTTCAAATCTCCTTCTGGATGGGAGCCTCTGTGGAAAGCTGGCTCCAGTTAGCCTTCTTGCCTCCACCCCCTAATATTGTGCCATGTTTTTTTTACAGTGAAAACCACTTAATTATGTGTATCAGCCAACCATAGGTTCCTAGAATTACTTCCACAAGGTAGCTATTTTCAGAAGTCCTTGTTGAAATATAAAACCTTTGTGTAACTTTTTTTTTTGAAATCACACTTTCCATAAAGAGCTTAGGATTGAATTATGGGTCATCTGACTTCATTGAGACACAAGCCCATAGAATTTCTTCACTCTCTATCTCTGAGCACAGCTAAAATAAACCAACCACTCTCTTCATCCAGAGGAGTGTGAATTGAAAACAAATTCACTTGAAATAAGGAAATTCAATGTACCCACTTTCCTTCACTGGGTAACTAATTCTGACAGGGGTGGTGAAGCAAGGAAATGTGGCAGCTTTCCAGGCAGAAATAGTTCTCTCAGCCCAGGACAGAGACAGGGAATCACTGGCGGTTATGATTCCTCTCCAGGAAGGCAAAGGTGGCATTCCAGCAACACCAGAAAAATCTCCAATTAATTAAAATCAATGAAAAATACTTCCTATTCACCAACTTATTCTATACATAAGTCATAGTGTAAGGTATTAAGGTATCTAGACAAAATTCTGAAGTGGTTCAAGTTCACATTGGTTATTCTAACACTCCGATCACTAACCATTGTATCATGCTAACGTTCCTTATGTCAGACTTTAGTCCCACCAAAACTTGTCAGACAAAGGTAAGTTAGATTACAGAGTATATATGACTAGTGGTAATGTTGAAAATTATCCTGAGTGGAGTTTGCATTTCAGTAGTTATTGAAACCTAGACTTAAGGATTGAATCTTCTTTAGTAAACTCTGAAGCAAGAACAAATTCAGGGAGTTATCTGAGGATGAGGATTCCTTCCCGGCCTTGGGAATAAGACCACCACTCCTTGGCCTACATTTTCTGCAGCCCCATTGAAAAGGTACTAAAAGCCTTTTACAAAACATTCCATTCCACTGCCACTTATGATAAAATGTGTGTAAGTAAAGCTACATTTTCAGTAACCTTGTGTTGGGGGGAGGGGGAGAATTTTCCCTATGAACAGCTTCAAAACGTTTCAGAACATAATTTTGTTTCCCCTTTCTTTACTTTTCATTCCCTTTTCTTCCCCACCTGAAAAATTCAGTCCTAAGTCCATTAGGTAGAGCCAAGCAAGGCAGACACTGTGATGACAGGAGGGACAAGCTAGCTCAGCACAGGACATCAGAACCCAAACTGAGTAAGAAGGGCATCCATGCAACGTGGAGTGATGGGCCAGAGCTGGTGACAGGATGTGGCTACATAAGAAGAATGTACCAAATAAGTAAATACATTGAGGCCAGGTTTCCCACTGCTGCAGAAAGGGTTACAAATGTGGAAACAGTGAAAACTAGAATGAGTCCTATGGTGTTGGATCGAAATTGGAGACATGAGTAGGAAATAATGGGTTGTTTAATATAGTAAATATATAAACACAGATGTTTATACATATGTACATGTTCGTGTGTGTGCACAGATGTGCATGGAGAAGTAGCAACTCTCCAGTGGCAATGAGCTTACCTAGTGCTCAGATCTTCATTTTCTCAATACTATTTTTCATTAAAAGAAACCAGGGTTTCTCAAAGTAATGGCTGGTTCTAGGACCAAGGAGGGAAAAGTGTAAGATGAGCCAGCAACATCACACAGATGCCAGAAAGTAAGGAAGTGGGAATGCACCAAAACATAGAAATCAGCTGGAAGGTGCTCCACTGCCTAACAGAGAAACAAACTGAGCACCAGAATAAACAACATCAATAATAAGAACATTATAGCCCATTAAAGGAAAATGAGAATCCATGCTGGAAATAAATGAATAAATTGGAAGCTTAATGGGGAATAGGATATTTGCATGGTCTTAAAAGAATCCTCTCCCACAAATACTTACAAAGGATAAAAGTGACTTTACAATAGGGAAGCCTGACAGACACCAACTTAATGAAGTGGTGAAAGGGAATATACTCCATAATAGCCAAACCAAAATTAGGCACTTGATAGGACGCAGTGAGAAGAGCACAGCATCATTTCTGTGATATTCCTCCCAATGGTACATAATCTGAATCTAGTCCCAAGAAAACACTGAACAAACACAAACTGAGAAATATTCTAAATGCATAAATTATCTGACCTACAGTCTTCAAAAATACCGAGATTATGAAAACCAAGGAAAAGATTGGGAAATGGGTCCCCATTGAAGGAAACATGCCAACATGTTTGTATTCCATTTGCAATTTTTATGAATGTAAGATTTAGGAAATAACTAAATAAAAGGATAAAAGTGTAAAAATGCAATCTCATTTGTATATGGCATATGTAGTCCTGATATAGTTGGAAGTTTGTCTCATTTTCTTTTTCTTTTCTTTTCTTTTTTTTTTTTTTTTAAGGCAGGGTCTTACTCTGTCACCCAGGCTGCAGTATAATGGCACAATCATAGCTCACTGCAGCCCCAAACTCCTGCACTGCAGAGATCCTCCTACCTACCACACAGCTAGAACTGCAGGCACATGCCATCATATCTTTAAATTAAAAAAAAATTTTTTTTTGTAGAGAAAAGGTCTTGCTGCATTGCCCAGGTTGGTCTCAAACTCCTTGCCTCAAGTGATCCTCCCACATTGGCCTCCCAAGTCTCATTTTTTTATTGCAGTTTGATCCAATTTAAACTAAAATACATAACTTAACAAACATAAATCCAATATTTGTTATGGAAAACAAAAGAGATCTTTACTAGTATTTACAGCTCTTTAATTTGTTTAAAAAGAAGGCAATATAATAATTTAACACACACCTTAGACCTTCTGTCTCTAACAGATATATAAATTAGCAGGCAATGTTGAAGAAATCAGGGCTATGTAGACCTTTTTGGTCTATTAAGGCAAAATGTGTAGCAATACTGCAGCAGAAACGCTAAGTTACAACACTGAATGTACAGCGATTAGAATCCCATCCCACACCCCTCCAGATTTAGCAGCTTATGTTCTCTGAGAAAACAGGCATCTTTCCCTGACTAGGACTTCACAACATGTCTTTCTGCAGGGAGAATAGGAACTGAAGACACCCATTCTTGGTGAGGGAAAACACCCCCAGAAAAGGGGGGAAAAAACAGAGAAATAAGCTGAGCAAGGTGGAATGAAAACAATTTAGTTAGCTTACTTTTAAAGTAACCATTAAATTACTTGTCTGGTCACTTTCTGCTTTTGCTACAAGCATGGCCTGTAAGGGACACAGCTCACAAACACCCCTGCTGGGTCTGTAAGTACTCTGAAGAACTATGGCCATAGCAGAAGCTACATGTAAGGCCTGGGAAGGAATATTAACCAGGCGGACCCCTGCCCAGTCAACAGTCATAGCAAACACCCATTGTGGGGGTTTGTGTGATGACCAGAGCAGAGATCGAGGAAATAGGAAGAGCCTTGCAATATGGGCAGGAGGGTTTATACCCTAACCTCAGAGGAAAATGCCTCCAGGTGGACATAAGGGGAAAAATCCTCTTTTCCACTAATTCTTCAGAGGAGAACTGATGCCATCATGTCTGCTTCCCCGAGAAACTAGAGGGGTCTAACCTCCCGCAAGGGATCTGTGTCCATGACCACACACAGGAGGCTGCATTCACACAGCCTCAGGTTCTGGATTTCTCAAGACTGCCTAGACCCTTACAGTGAACGATTATAGATAGAATAAGAACTAACATGCTTACAACACATATTTTTGTTCCATTCCTCAGCTTAGCCCCTCTGCTAAATAAGAAAATAGCCTTCAATAAAAGCTGGGTGGAACAAGCTTTTGGCCACTCGCTGGAACCCCACAAGCTAGCAATAGATCCCTGTGTCCCACCTTTGAAAATTCTATTTTGTGTGTTCTGCCTTTTTATTCCTGGCTGCTTTTAACTTTAGTTTTCCCTAGTTGATCAAAAATGGTACCACAGATCTTAAAGGATCCTGCCCCTGGGGCAGGTCCCCAGCACTTTCCAAGCTAAAGAAACACCTTTCCATTCAACATTGGCGTTTTTAAAACCATTAGAACTTCTGGTTACACAAGTTAGGTTTACTAAGCCTTCTTTTTAAAAGAAACTATTTTCAAGAGATAATATTTTACTGTTACATTGACTTATAATGCATGTGAGCCCCAAAAATGTTTTAAATATTCAATTCTTTAAGTAATTACCACATATCAATCTTCTAGAAGGCATCAAGCTAGACATGATGAAGGGAAAAGAACAATGATCAGTTTCACTTTTCAGGAACTCACTTATACAGCCCTATGGGTCACCGGCACACAATTTACTGATACTCAGTTATGATATCAAGAAAAATATTCCAGAATAATTTTAAGTATGAAAATCTACATCCACAGGAAGAGAGATGTCTGAAATAAACCACCCAAAGCAAGGGGAAACTCAGGTAAACTTGTGTCAGAAGATGACAGAGGCATAGTTATTAAGGTCACTCCATTTGTACAAGAAAGGGCAAAAGGAACACCACCTTCACCAAAAACAAACAAAAATAAACAAGAAGTAGCTTAAAATTAATAGCAAGCAGCACCTTATAAAATTACTTAAGAGATGGAAAGGCATGTATAAAAAGGGAAATGGGCTTTGCCATGGAACTGGGACAAGGTGTTTATGGACAAATTGTATATTTATGGGAGACTCACATCTCCTTTTGTTTCCCCACTAATTGACAGAAAGATGAGCCAGCCACACTGGATTACTCCCTTCTTTGCCACCAAAACACTGGGCAAAAGTAGGCAGCCTGTTCAAGGTTGAGAGTAGCTTTGCCTACACTGATACTACATAATCTGTTAGTTTCAAGCCATGTTAAGGCCATAAACTGGCAAATACTGTATCTTGTCAATTACCAGCTAGGACATGTTTAACATGAGTGAATATGATATATGGGATGATTCATTACAGTGTAAATAGCCACTTAATCCTGAGGAATTTTTTACCAAAATTATATGGGTTATGTTTGCTCTGTGAAGTAGATGCATTAAGTAACTATATCCTCTTCTCCACAGTGCTCATGTTGTTCATTTTGTTAAAAGTATTGTACAATGAAGAGCAGCAATATAATCACCACAAAAGTTCACTTTAAAAGAAAATATTAGCCAGGTGCAGTGGCTCATGCCTGTAATCCTAGCACTCTGAGACTCCAAGGTGGGTAGATTTCTTGAGTTCAGGAGTTTGAGACTAGCCTGAACAAGAACAAGACCACCATCTCTAAAAAAATGGCTGGGCATTGTCCTGTAGTTCCAACTACTTGGGAGGCTGAGGCAAGAGAAGCACTTAGGCCCAAGAGTTACAGGTTGTTGTGAGCTTTGTTGGCATAGCAGTCTATCCAGGGCGATAAAGTGAGACTGTCTAAAAAAAAAAAGAAAAGAAAGGAAAATACTATCTACTTTTTACAAATTGAAATAATAGCAAAATATTAACCAGAATCATTTGTATCAAGGAAGGCATCACAATCCTGTCATTTGGGAAATGAATTTAAGTTTTTCGCCGTACATGATTGAAAGCTATGACTAATTCAGTACCTATAGTAAAAATTTTAATATATTCTGAGGCTTACAACATTGACCATGTTATCACCCAGGGTGAAGTTGACATATTTCATGGCTTTTAATACATGTCAAAGAATATTCACGGCTTGAATATCCATGAGGGCAAATCTGAGACAGAGGAGTTAAGTTAGTTTAGTTAAAGAGATCTGGTTTCCTTTGTGGCATTGAAGTTGCTGGTAAAATGGTACCCGTAAGTTACAATTCTAGGAAAAACTATCAGCTGGGATTTTTATTTGCTTTGTTTTGCTGGCTCTCCACAGTCATGGAGAGTGGGTGGTCCACTGGTGACAACTTTTAATGAAAAGAGGCTCTCACTTTGCGGCCCTTCAGTGGCTGTGGTGGACGGTGATTGCTCAACAAAAAAGCTGCTTCTTCCCCCTCAGCAGTCTGCAAGAGACTGCGGAATTTGGCCAGCTGTTAAAGAAAAGAGAATGGTTATTTTCAGCATAGACATTCACACCAATTTTAATGAATTACCTTGTATAAAAAAATTTAGAAACATAGTGTTAGGTCTATAACCAGGAACTTAAAATAATGCAATGAAAAGTTTCTGTTATGTGTCACATATAATGAAGCAACTATTTGCTAAATTCTCATCACTGTATAAACACATATAGTTTCAAAAATTAAGGATATGATCATTCTTTATTTTGAAGATCAAAGTAGTAAGAGGAAACATTGAGAATGTGCTTTAAAGAGTACATATCTAGAAATCAAAAATTGTTTTTCAGTCTATAAACACACACCCCCACACACACCCTTACACCTAACATGTTTTATTACAAAAATGGGCTCAATTACATATGCTGTTTTGAAAACTAATAATTTTCACTTAGTGTATATACTGAGCACCCTTACATGACAATAAATATCAATCTAAATCACTTTTTAATTACAGAAAAGTCTTCTACCATAAGTATATTTTATACATTTTTAATAGTTCCTTAGTGATTTAATATTATTTGTTAAGATTTAGCACAGGTCTATGGTAGTAACATGAAAATGGAAAAAGTACCTGAATAATTCTATCTTCTCAAAAACATTCACCAAAAATATATTGTTAATTAACACAACTTAGGGATGCTTTTAGTTTTTTTTTCATGAGGGCAATTATTAGTAATGAGAACCTCCATTCTCTAAACTTTGACCACTTAATCTGAGAGTCAAGCAAATTCAGATGAAGACACATCATTTGGGTTTCCATCATAATCATTTACCCAAGACCTTGGGTAAAATATTTCTTGTACCGTACTAACCAGAATGGGAGGCAGAGGAAAGACAGGGCCTTTATAACAAATGGGCAACAGTTTATAACCAGCTTTATGGAGATAGGATCATCCATCATATACAAGCAAAAATGTATTTCCACAAGTGATATTTTGAGGTGTCTTTTAAAAGAGTACAGATATGGGAAGGAGACAAGTATTTACAACTTACCATATATACTCGAGTATAAGCTGAGTTTTTTCAGCACAAAATTTGTGCCGAGTTCGGGGTTTTCGGCACAAATTTTGTGCCGAAAATACTCGGCTTATACTCGAGTATATACGGTACTTGTGTTTCGTTAGACCAGATCATTATAGCTAAAACCAGATGAGACTTCAAAGACCCATCTATGATGAAGTCAAGCAGCAGAGGTTAATAAAACCTAACCTCTAAGAGCACAGGGAAGACACCAGCTTTCCACAGATCATAATAATCCAGCTCTGTCTGTGGTGGCCATGCAGAAATCCTGAGTCCCAAATTAGAGCTCTGGTTCACAGGTCTCAACAAGCACAACTTGCCTCCCCAGTCATACCACTGATTCCTCTGAAAAACTGGGCTTTCCTTTCCTTCCACACCCCGCTTCTCTCATTCAACCCCTCTGGAAACTGATCATGGCTCCCTGCCTCCACAGCATTTGGCCTCACCAGACTAGAATTGCACATGACTTTACAGCTTTCTTCAATCAGCCTGCTCACTTGGGTGGGAGTCCCTAAACCTGCAAGGATACCTCATCAAGCCTTTCTCTTTATGACTTTGTGCCTCCCAACTATCTGACCCAGCTAAGTAGACCCCACACCTCCAGTCCCCTCACAGATTTCTCTTGGCTCTGGTGTCCACCACCACTGCACAGGGTTTGATATGCACATCCCTGCCTGGCCTCCACCGCTCTCTCATGTGGTCCCCAGCTTTGTCCACGCAGAAAACCTGTCCCTCTGTCTCTAAAGCCAACTCAGCACCTATAGGCCACTGATACAGTGTGCCCAGTTCAGCTTTGAGGCTGAGGTCCATATAACCTGTTTTGCTGGTTTCCTTGGCTAGTTTCCTTAAAATACTAAAATTTTAATTTCCTTGTTTAGTAACCCCAGCATCTGAAATATTCTTTTCCAACAGTTCTGTAAACAGCTTTATATCACTCTTATGCTCAAACATCTTTGATTTGTACTCCACTGTTGCCAAATTGAGTAATAATAATCTTTTTCTTATGGAACATAATAGGCTAGCAGCACAGTGCTTAGTGCTTTATATCACATTATCTCATTTAATCCCCCAATGACCCTATCAATAATATACAATTTTCCCATTTTACAGATGAGAAAACTTGAGGGACAGTTAGGAGATTTCAAAAAATAAGCCATCAGGCCAATAAGCCATGCACTAACCACTAAACATACTGTATCTCTAACTTGTTTTCTGTTTTCCCCATTTTCCCCTAATCTCTTTTTATTTACTTTTTTTATGAAAACAGTCAAACATATGCAAAGATAGAAGAGAGCATAATAAACCACCATGAATCCTTCACCCTTTGACAATCAACACACAGCCAATTTTCCATCCATACCCCACCCCACCCCACTCTGCAAGTGAGTTCCTATCTCTTCAGTTTTTAGCCTGGGAGCTGAGTATAGTCTATAAGGTGCACACGGCTGCATAGAGCACAATTCTCTTGCAAGGAAAAAGTCAGAGAGAGAAACTCCCTATTCTCAACCCAAATCTCCAACTGACATGTGAACCATGTATCCATGGAACAGACTCTATGCAAACAAGCTGAACTGAGACCAGAGCTCTAGTACAAAAAAAAAGAATTTGTAGTTCAAGCCCAGTTAAGAAAATTACCTGCTAAAACAAAAGAAACAATACTCATCAGGGGAAAATAACAGAATCCAGAACTTAATGTTCATATCATCCAGAATATAAAAAAAAAAAATTTATTCAACTATTCAATGTATAAAGAACAAGAAAATAGAGCAATGAAAAAAATAATCAACAGAATCTGACCTAGATGAACTAGATGCTAGAACCTTACAAGGATTCTAAAGTGGATATTATAACTACTTGGGGTTATAGAAAGTTAAACAAAGCATCTTTTTAATGCATGAGAAATGTTGGCAGAGTATTGAGAAGTCTCAGCAGAGAAAATAATAATAATAAAGAACCAAATAGAAATTTTAGAACTAAAAGCATAGTTTTTTTGTTTGTTTGTTTGTTTGTTTTTCTTAATTTATTTCAGGTTAATGTGAGGGTACAAGCAACCAGGTCAAAATATTTAGTTCTGTTAGGTAGAGTTCGTCTTATGGATATGTCTGACACACAAAAGGTGTGCCAACTACTGGTCACCGTGTGCCCATCCAGTGAGAGCACCCCAACTCCCTCCCCAGCTCTCGTTACCTCTCCCCCAACTTGAATTGAAATGAGTTTTATTCCTATTGGGCATGCCCTGGATCATTTACTGACTTCTTATTAGTATTGAGTACACTGGATATTTGCTTTTCCACTCTTATGATACTTTACTAAGAAGAATGTGTTTCAACTCCTTCCAGGATATTACAAAAGATGTGAATTAACCATCTTTTGTTATGGCTGAAAAGCATAGTTTCTAAAATAACAAATTCACTAGATGGACTTAGCCAAATTGACATAACAGAAGAAAGAGCAAATGAACTTGCATAAACATCAATAAAAATTATCCACAGTAAAGAGCAGAGATTTAAAGAGAAGTTTTTTGTTTTGTTTTGTTTTCTTGTTTTGTTTTTTGAGACAGAGTCTCATTTTGTTGCCCTTGATAGAGAGCTGTGATGTCACAGCTCACAGCAACCTCAAACTCTTGGGCTCAAGTGATACTCTTGCCTCACCCTCACAAATACCTGGGACTACAGCTATCACAACACCCAGCTATTTTTAGAGATGAGGTCTTGCACTTGCTCAGACTGGTCTCAAACTCTTGAGTTGAGGTGATCCAGCTGCCTAGGCTTCCCAGAGGGCTAGAATTACAGGTATGAGCCACTGTTCCCAGCCATAAAGAGTTTTTTAAAGAGTAGAGACTCAGAGACCTGATAGATAATATCAAGAAGTCTGATGTTTGTGTAACTGGAATAGCAGAAGGAAAGGAGAGAAACAAAAATTAACTCAAAGGTAATCAAAGATTTCAGCTAATTATTTAAAGTAGGAAAAAAAAAACATTGTGACTTATTAATAAAAATTTCTTAAATACTATACCAAAACCACAAACTTTAAAATGTATAATAAATTGATAAAGTAGCCTTCATTAAGATTAAGCACTTTTGCTTTTGAAAAGACATAAATAGACAGCAATAACAAAAACATATACTGAGAGAAAACTTCTACAAAACATATATCTGAGAAAATCTTTTATCCAGACTATATGAATAAAATCAATAGTGAAAAGACAGACAACCCAATTTAAAAATGAAGAAATGATTTCAACAGATACTTTATAGAAGAAGATATATACATAGCCAGTATACATAAGAAAAATATTCAAAATCACTAGTGATCAGATAAATGCAAGTTAAAATCACACATACCAACTAGAATAGCTCAAGTTAGAAAAACTGACAATACCAAATGCTGGTGGGAATATAGAGCAACTAAAAATTGCATACATTGCTGGTGGGAACGCAAGATGATACAGCCACTTTAGAAAATAATAGGATAGTGCCTTATAAAATTAAATATGCACAGTCTAATGATTCTAGTCTTAGGCATGGGCCCAAGACATATGAAAATGTATCCACACACAAGTGTCTAAATTACTCCTGATATCCAAATAAGGATCGCTATTATTTATAATAGCCCAAAACTGAAGACAACCCAAATGTCCATCAATTGCTCAATAATAATAATAATATTGATATCATGGACTATTTCTCAGTAATAAAAATAAATGAAATGAGTAAATCTTAAAAACATTATGCTAAGTAAAAGAAGTCAAACACAAAAATCTATGTACCATATAATTCATTTAAATAAGAGTCTAGAAAAGCCAAAATTCTGGTGACATGTTGTCAGTGGTTGCCTGGGGCTATGATGGGGAAAGGGAAAGAATGCAAATGAGCACAAGGGAAGCTTTTTGGCTAAACTAAGTCATCTATTCCATGGAATAGATGTATTCTATGTCATCTATTCCATTTCTTGTGGTACTTGTTGCATGGTTATGTATAATCACTGAAAACAGCAACTGCACATTTAAAACTTGTGAATGTTATTGTAGGCAAATGATATTGTAATAAAATAAAAAGGAATTTTTTTAAAGGAAAAAAAGAATCAAAGCCACGCACTTTACACACTGAATTTCAGCAGTTGAGTATGCAAACTTAAGTGATGTAGGATAATCCAAAAAGATTTGATAAGAAAAGTTAATTTTTCCAAGAAAATGACAAATCTGTTATCAAAAGTCCCAGAAGGCTGAGCACAGTGATTCACGTCTGTGATCACAGCACTTTGGGAGGTGGAAGCTAGAGAATGGTTCAGGCCAGGAGTTAGAAATCACCCTGAACAACACAGCAAGAATGTTGTCTCTGTAAAAAATAGAAAACTGAGGCAGGCGTGGGGGTGCACACCAATTGTTCCAGTTTACTTGTGAGGTTGTGGCAGGAGAATTGCTTGAGCCCAGAAATTTGTTACCTGCAACTCTAGTCCAGGTAACAGAGTTATCTGTCTCAACAAAACAAAGCAAAATAAACAAAAAAGTATCAGAAAGCAGTACATCTACCTGCTCAATGCCATGGAATTAAATCAAGAATTTAGTCCTCAGTAAGTGACTCTGAAAAGAAAAATGGATTAAATAAAGAAAATGAGGGGGAGGAGAACAAGATGGCAGCTGAGTAACAGCTTCCTTGCATCTGGGCACCGTGAATCTGGGGAGATAACACTCCAAGCATCCCTGGCTGGTGGGATCTGCCTATAATCATCCCTTTGAGGATACAGGGAGTCAGCAAGAGACTTCCAGACCCAAGAGGAGGAAAAAAACAGTGGAAAATTGGCAAGTGTTCACATGTGTTCAATCGGTCCAATCCCACCAACAGCTTCCACAGGCACGGAAACTAAAAGAGCAAGAGGAAGTGAAAGGAAAATTAGGGCAAGGAAACAGACAAAAGAAAGCACTCATGAGGAAGAATCAGCAGAAAACTCCAGGCAACATGAAGAACCAGTCCAGAGCAACCCCTCCAAGGGACCATGAGGTAGCTACTGCAGAGGATTCCTCCTATAAAGAAATGTTAGGAATGACAGAAAGGGAATTTGGAATACAAATGATGAAAACAATGAAGGAAATGATGGAAACAATGAAGGAAACTGCTAATAAAGTGGAAAATAACCAAAAGGAAATCCAAAAACAGAATCAAATAAGAGATTAATGATATGAAGAATATAGAAAGGATATAGCAGAGCTGAAGGAACTGAAGCAGTCAATTAGGGACCTTAAAGATGCAATGGGAAGTATCAGCAACAGGTTAGACCATGCAGAAGAAAGAATTTCAGAGGTAGAAGACAAAGTTCTTGAGATAACCCAGATAGTAAAAGAGGCAGAAAATAAGAGAGAGAAAGCAGAATGTTCACTGTCAGAATTATTGGACTTTATGAAGTATTCCAACATACGAGTTATAGGAATCCCAGAAGGCGAAGAAGAATGCCCCAGAGGAATGGAAGCCATACTAGAGAATATTATAAATGAAAATTTCCCAAATATCATCAAAGTTTCTGGCACATTGCTTTCAGAGGAATATCGGACCCCAGGTCACCTCAACTCTAACTGAGCTTCTCCAAGGCACATTGTGATGAACCTGTCCAAAGTCAAGACAAAAGAAAAGATTCTGCAAGCTGCCAGGTGTAAGTGCCAGTTGACCTATAGGGGCAAATCTATCAGTGACTGCAGACCTCTCTAATGAAACTTTCCAAGCAAGAAGACAATGGTCATCTACCTTTAATCTACTTAAACAGAACAAGTTCCAGCCCAGAATAATGTATCCTGCTAAGCTAAGCTTTAAAATTAACAGAGAAATCAAATCATTTACGGATATACAAACATTGAGGAAATTCGCCACAACAAGACCAGCTCTATAGGAGATACTTCCACCTGTTCTACACACTGACCATGACAATGGATCAGCAGCAAAGTAAAAACTCAGAAATTAAAGGACAGAACCTAACTTCCACACTGACGCAAAAGATAAAACTAAGCAATGGACTCTCACAAAATAAGATGAATAGAATACTACCACACTCGTCAATTATTTCAATAAATGTTAATGGCTTGAACTCCCCACTGAAGAGACATAGATTGGCTGACTAGATTAAAAAAACAACAGCCATCAATTTGCTGTCTGCAAGAAACACACCTG
>CAUYPK010023219.1:0-57624 GCA_963574355.1 Loris lydekkerianus
AAAGTATCCAATGTACTCAGCCCTACTATGAAGCTAAACTATAGCTTTCACATGAAGGCTATAACCCAACTATACCACAAGACTACGGGGAAAGGACCAAGGAAGGGGAAGGGAGGGGGGAGGTTTGGGTGGAGGGAGGGTGATGGGTTGGGCCACATCTATGGTGCATATTTTTATCTATAATAAAAATTAAAAAGGGGGGGGCGGTAATACCCTCAAATCAGAATATGTGTCATATAGAGATACTTAAATTTGATGGGAGTGTGAAACATATATTAGAAGGTCAATTTTGAAAAATCTATCCAAAACTTGAAGCATGTCTCATTGATCCAGAAACTGGACTTCTAGAAATGTGCTTTATCTCTTGATGTTTCTGAGAACGTAGATCAAGGTAAAATAGTGAAGGATATTTACTAAAGGGCCACTTATCATAGCTAAAGATTGGAAATAACCTAAATATCCTTTAAGAGATGATTGGACAGATCACTAATAGGACAGAAACACATTGGAATATTATGCAGGTTTTTGTTGTTGTTGTTGTTGTTGTTTTTTGCAGTTTTGGCTGGGGCCAGGCTTGAACCCGCCAACCCCTACTCCTTCAGCCACAGACACCGCCCTATAATGCAGTTTTTAAAAAGGACTAAGGAGATAGTAGACATCAAAAGACACAATTTAGAAAATTAAGAGGAACTGAGCAGTATACAGCAAGGGATGTAAGTTGAGACCACACATAAATGTTATTTTTTTTAGGCCAGGTTAACAATACTGCTGATTTTGGAGGGGTGAGAAGGAAAATTTTCCTGAGAAAAAGAAAATTCATTTTTCTTTTCACGGTGGCTTGACTTCCCAAAACATGTTCCTATATAATGTGTATATATTTTTTTTATTTCTAGGGCAAGGAAAATAAATCCAATGGACGACCTACGTCCTCCTTTCAATTTCACATCGACTCCGTGTAGCTGTGTCTACACACACAGGCCCTGCTGTGAACCCATCATCCAATCCGCTTGCTGCAGGATGACTTCCGGTGGGAATGCCACTGCCTCCCACTTTCCAAGCTGCCCTTGACCCAGACCCATTGGGAGGAAATGTGTAAAATGCAAAGAAGCAGCTGAGAGGGAGCCGGAGAGCCCCGGGGAAGTACTGTGAGAACTTGGCCCAGTCACTTCACGTCTCTGAGACGCTTCTTTTTTTTTTTTTTTCCCAGGAAACATCAGGAAGAATTTGGTCCTTGTAAGGAATTGATGATCTAAATGCGTAGGTTGGACAATTAAGTTTGCCTTGATCTCGTTCTAGAAAAGGTGCTACAATACCCCACTGCTGAGTATCATTACACTCACCACATGGTCGAGGGGAGCTCTGTGAAGGGGGCCCTAGGGATGTTCAGCAGTGAGGCAGGATCACTTCGTCTAGGATGAGTTCATGAACTTAAATGACCTCATCTTTGTGTATATGTGTGTGTGCACGTGCGTGCGCTCACGTTTATATAGCATCTGCCACACTCGGTAGGCACATAAAACAAATCAGATTTATTTTTTTCTCTGTAAGAAAACCCCAATTATCCCCTCTGCTGAGAATGGCGAAAATGTGGCCTCACCAGATCAGGCCGCGCCTTTTGTAATGGCACAGGTTCCCCAGTCATCGTTACAATCAAAGCTCCATGGCCAAGGCAGGACGGACCAAACTCTTCCTTCAGTCTTGCTAAACAGTTTGGCCTAAGACTCTGGCTTACACAGCTGCTCCTAAAATTTTTCTTCGTGAGGTCTTGCCTGAATTCACGGAGTATGACATTAATCTCCTCCATGGCAAATGCAGGGGAAAAAAAAAAAAAAAAAAAAGAATACCTAAATCACCCAAGTTTGCACATTTTTTGGTATCAAGGTTTTGGAAAGAAAAACATTAATCGAGGATTGGGCAATGTCACTTTCTTACTTTCTACCTGTCGCCCTAATTCTATAGGTCTAGATAAGTAATACATTTGACCAGCTACCATTAGGAAAACTTCATGGACTAGTGAAATACTTGCTGGCTTTTAAAATTACTGACACAACATACAACTCCCCAGCACCAGCCCTGGGTAAGGACAGTAGAAATAGAGTGTAGTGCTCAGCTTTTATAAGCCACAGTCCACATCGTCAAAAGGAAAGCACCTCGCACTCTATTAAAATAATTAAAAAATAGGATCAAGGACAGGGGGAGGCATATTTAAGGAGCTAAAGTTTATGTATGCTAAAATGAGAACCACCTGCTCTGTAACTTATTGTTAGAAACGTACCCCTTCTGATTGGGGATCTCTTGTGCCTCCCGCCGGGTCAGCCGGAATCCTGGTTCAGGATTGATGACAATCTTTGCTCCCCTCAAGAAGCAGATGTCTGGGGTCCCCTGTTAATTTTGAGGGGGTGGGCCTGAGAGGTGCAAAGGTGGACAGTTGTCCAGCAGCCTCCGACATCGACCAAAGTGAAAGGCTGTGCTCTGAAGGGCTAGGTCAGAAGACGAAGGGCAGCAGAAACCGTGAAATGCATTTCATTAGATCAATAAAATGTATGACTTCACTCAGCTAATTACATAAATAAAGTTGTTAAAAAGAAAATAAACCCCGGTGCATGCCATGGCTAAATTATCAGGGGCTTTTATGTAAGACGAAGAAACCAGAAAAAAACTCTAGAAAGGTCATGCCAATGTACGCGGTTTCTTTTCAAAAGCTTCATGCAAAGCCAGAAGGAAAATCTCGCAGGGCCGTGTGCCTGCCAGCACCGGGAAGATCCAAGTGGCACAGCAGACCTGGGCGAGACCAGGAAGGCGAGACTCGGAATCCGCCAAGAAGCCCCACCGCTAAGCCAGGCCTCCTTCCATCTGGTTTAAATCGTGGTTTGCAGCATATTTATGTGATAAAGAATTAAAGCTGTTTCTCTTGGCCATCTACGTAATTGGGACACTCTCCTTTGGAAAGAAACTGACATGGGTACAACAAGCATATTCAAAACTGAATTTAGAATTAAAGAGGCTTGAGTGCGCTTAACTTTTTCAAAGCGTGCCAGAGTCTCTGTCCAAAGTTTTGTTTTGTTTTGAAACGACAACATAAGTAATAACTTAGCAAGGTCTCCTAACTCTTTTTTTTTTTAGGAGAAAAGGGATGTTTGAGGAGAAAAAGAGACAGAGAAACTATAGGCTAGGTCCTGCTAATGAAATCAAGAAATAGAACATTCCTGAAAAGACCCCACCCTAGCTCCAAATCATCCAAAATGTGGTGAGTAACCGTCCTGAATAAATACTCACATTGTAATAATGAAATGCATTTATTTAACACCTACCGTAGCTTTATTTAGATTGTTTCTCATGAAAAGCTCTGCAAGGAGAGAGTTATTTTTGAGCAGGCTCCATCAACTACAGGTCCCCATGCTGGGACTTAAAACAATCTTGCCTGAAACCAAAGCCTGTGTCCACCCTTCTAACCCTGCCATGATGCTTTTTTTATTTTAAAAAATACGATTCATAAAGCCAAGCAAAGCTCCACTGGCAATGATCTAAAATAAGATTGTTTGCCAGATACAGGGCTGCAGGATCATACGTGTGTGTGTGTGTGTGTGTGTGTGCGCGCGTGTGTTTCTGCCAGTGTGCCTAGGAGAGCAATCGAGTCACTACATTGCCCATTCCCTGTTTTTGAAAGATTAAGACTCCCTGAGATAATTCATTGATACTGAGACTAGAAGGAGCAAGCCTTCAATATATCCTTCCGGTGTGACTTTAACTATGACAAGGTTATCATTTAATACACCATCACTCAAGAGTTGATATATGGGCTGTTGGGTGTCCCCTCTTGCACTCAACTCTTGACTTTCTTGATATTATGACATTCAGAGATGGTTTATGAAATTCTATAAATTGCCCGAGAGTATTTGATAACTAGAGTTTCTGTGCAATAACACAAGTATGTTCATTTTTCCTTCCAAGTTGGGAAACAAAGTTTTGAAACATCAAAGCCCCCTGTTTCTAAGACTTTCTTTGTTTCCTCATTTACAAAGGATTTTTTTTTTTACCCTAGCATGTACCTGTCTCAAGGATCCATGCCTCATAGGAGGACAGCTGTTGCTTTTGCTAATCTGTGTGTGTGTCTGTCACCCAGATGCACCTGGAGAAAGGGCGAGGCCAGCTGCAGGGTGGGCGAATCACCTTTCCTGGTCTTTGTCGGATGATCGTCCCCCATTGAGAAAGAAGCCTCGGGAGGTGGGGGAGGTTGGTTTTACAATATCCTACACATCTCGGTGGTTCAATTTATGGCTGGCATACAGCCATGTCCCCCCCTGCCCCCACTTTCTGTTTCGAGGGCAACAAGTCCTCTTGGCCAACACACCCGCAGTAGCACTTCACTGCGTGGAACACTGGGGAATCTGAAGAGCTTCCAGGATCACACCTGAGCGAGATAAAGACCCTGCACCCACATCGTGGTGATCACAAGTGCAGTTTGGAAGAACACAAACCTTCTTTAGGGCCTAACTGGGAGTTGTTTCTTGTTGTCCTGGGTTAACCTGTTCCTGGTTTCCTAAATGACCATCTGTCAGAGTGTTGTATAAATTCTGCAATGGCAGCACCAGTGTCCCCTTGAGTGTTCTCTACATTGTGGGAATACCAGGACATGACACACACCTGTCTCTGCTGTCCTGGGCCCTGCTCTTTGGGTCTCAAGACTCAGTTCAAAGGCCATCTTCTCGATGAGGCCTTTCTGACCCTACCTGTCATTTAGAACTGACGCCGCCCTCCTCAACACCTGAGCCACACTTTGCCGCTCTTCTGTACCTACCACACGCATGGTTATCTTTAGCAACATTAGTAGCACTAACCACGGTGTTATATGGTATCCAACATTTAATTATTTGATGGAAATTATATCTTTTGAGGTCTAAGGGGCAGACGCTATATCTATATCAAGAACTTTATGTGAATTATTTCATTTAGTCCCTCTGCTGTATGTTCTACCAGAGGAGGAGGTAAGAGTATAGCTCCTAGCATCAGGCACTTGACGTGTGAAATCCTGAGTCCAGCAACCTGTGACTGAGAACGTGGGCCACCTCCTTTCTGTGCCTCTTCTGTAAAATGAGGGGTGGGAATATAAATACGACGACCTTATGGAGTTATTCTGAAAAATGTATCGATTCATTCACAGAAAGAGCTAGTATGGAAGAAATGCTTTACGAATATTAGCTATTTTATGTTATCTGTATTTTGCAGATGAAAACCCTGAGCAAGGACGAGAATGGACGCCCAGGGACAACTTGGCTGGTGAGCAGTGGTGCTCGCTCAAGTAGCCTGACATCCAGCTCTGCTCATTACCAATGTGACCCGGGCATTCTTTGGCCTCCAACTAGCCCATGTTCTCTTTTGAAAGCCACGCTGTCTTTCAAAGAGCTCGATAATTTAATTCATCGATTGAATAATTTATTTATGTATTAATGGCTTCACATTTTCATAAATAATGAGCACAGGAAGTGGCCCATAAAAGAACGCTGGGATGTAGTGGCTGCGAAATGAATTTCATTTAAGAGTTCATTTTCACAGCTGGGCATTGTGGAGAGCACCTGTAGTCCCAGCTGCTTGGGAGGCTGAGGCAAGAGGATCTCTTGAGCCCAAAAGACGAAGGTTGCTGTGAGTTATCAGGACACCACGGCACTCTACCCAGGGTGACAGAGTGATACTCTGTCTCACCAAAAAAAAAAAAAAAAAAAGTATTTATTTTTAATGAAAGCCTTGAAATGTCCCTGAAAAATTTATCAGGTGAGGGTCATCCTAATCATTTAAGCATAAAGATAGCAATCTTTAGAAATGAATTGCCATATTCTACAGTCTGAACCTAATCGAATGTAGCTTTCAAAACACAATCATAGCCTCACTTCATGATCATTAAAATTTTCTTTTAGTCACTTTAAGTGGTTTTCTCTTGCTTTTGATATATCAAGATTGTTCCATCTGAGATAGATTTCAGGATGGTGGAATTCTAGGGGATTAAGAAGAGTTTGTGAGCGTAAGTAAGGCCAGGAAGGGAGCATTCCTCACTTACAAAGTCCTTTAACACTGCCCAGCTAGCTGAAAGCTGAAATGAAATCTTGATTTCGCTTTGGAGATTTTGCAAGCTTGTTTCTCCCCAGCTTTTATTAGACTCGCTTTGATACTTTGGAAGGCTAAATGCTACCACAGTCCCTGTGGAGATACACAGGCAACATTTGTAACAAACCCTTGTTGGGAAGACTATCAAGAAACTTGCAAACTTTTCAGCTTTAAAAAGAAACAGAGTTCTTTGTCAGGACAATGAACTTGGACTGTTGTTTTACCAGTGAACGGAAAACAACGCTTCTAACCCAAGAAGGGACACTCGGCCCCTTCTGGTGACGCCTCAGCTCCCTTCATCCCTGGGTAACAATGGCGCCATTGTGCGGGTTGTGGGATCGTGACACCATTGGGGCCTTACTGCTTTGGCAACTGAATCACAACCTTCATACTTGCCGGCTTTGGCCAGTTTCATTGTGAACTGAAATACGTAAGGAGACCAGGCCTGCCCTCCTCGGCTGTGATCGCTTGCTTCAGATGGAATCCTATTGGCTCACAAATGCACTTTTCAGAATTTGGCAAATTCGCCCCAACACTTTAGAAATAAATAAGATGTTGTTAAGAGATTGGAATTCCCCAGTCAAGTGAACTCAACTTTTGGATCTAAATGCCCAGATCCTTCTGTCTCATGAACTGTGCTACTGAAGTCAACAACGTACACAGCTCAGGATTTAAAGTAAACCTGGGTCCAAGTCTGGGTACTGCTGCTTAACAGCTATGTGACTCTTGGTCAAGCTATTTAACCTCTTGGAGGCTTGGTTTTCTTACTTATAACAGGGAGATTAATAATGACTTTACGTGGTTGCTAGAAGTATGAAAAAGGCTTTTTAAAAAGCTCCTGAAACATATCTTTATAAAATTCTTTTGGCTACACAGATATTTTGGACTAGCAAAATTAGACATGTGCCCAAACCCACATGGATTTAGAGGGAGTAACAGGAGGAGATTTCTGGGTGGGATCAGGAAAAAAACTAGAGTTGCCACCAAGAACACTGAGTTCCTGCTCAAATGATTCTGGTGGGTCGGAGACGGCGTCTTCATCAAGCCAAAACCAAGGTCACCTTTCTCGATCCCTCCCCGCCCCGCCCCGTCCCTGTTGGGTCATGCCATCGGGGCAGCACCTCCGATGCGTCATTCCTCATATCCTACCCCATCAAGGATGAGCCTCCCCAGTGCTTTTTCTCTCTCTTGTTTTTTTACCAGCCCAGGGCCTGATATACAGTAATCTGGGTTAAATACAAGTGGTGCTAATTTGCTGCCCTCAATCCAGTCTTATTCTTGCAGTCCACCTTGCATCATTACACCAAAATATTTATACCCAAAGAACACTTTGCAGTGACTCACAGTTCCCCATCCCCCTGTACTCTGGTTTCACTCCCTCAGGCCACCTTAACCAGAACCAGCTCCGTGGAGGGCAATTTGGCAATATCTCTGAACACGGCCCCAGTGTGCGCTCTCTAAGCCAACGCTGCTACTTCCCGGACTCCATCCTGCAAACACACTCACGCACAGGCTGCGGCACGATTCGCAATAGCAAAAGGCTGGGGACAGCTCACGTGTCTATCAGTAGGGAATTGGTTCAATGAATCATGAAACACCCACACGGCGTAATACTCAGGAGTTGTTAAAAAATGAAGAAATCATTTATATGCTGATTCGGAACCATCTCTGAGATATATTGTCAAGTCAGAAGAGGTGTGTTTGGCATCGTGAGGGGAAGGGTAGAAGAATATATAAACACATTGTCAATGCATAGAAATGACTAGAAGGAAGCATGGGAGATGATAACATTGGTTTGGGAGAGGAACTGGCCGCCAAGGGAGTGGTGTAGAGGGAGATTTTCAAACATATAAAGAAAAATGTGTGCACGGGTGTATATGAAGACTTTTATACATACATATATACATCAGTGTACATACACACACATACACACGCACACCCCCATTTTCTTTCTTTCTTTTTTTTTGAGACAGAGTCTCACTACATCGCCCTCAATAGAGCACTGTGGCATCACAGCTCACAGCAACCTCAAACTTTTGGGTTTCAGAGATTCTCTTGCCTCAGCCTCCCCAGTAGCTGGGACTACAGGCACCCACCATAATGCCCAGCTACTTTTTTGTTGCAGTTGTCACTGTTGTTTAGCTGGCCCAGGCCGGGTTTGAACCCGCCAGCACTGGTGCATGTGGCCGGTGCTGTAACCACTGTGCTACGGGCGCCGAGCCATACACCCTGTTTTCCATCTTCTTCTTTTGATTTCAAACCATGTAAAGGTATTACCTATTCAAAATTATATATTTACCTTTTTAAAATATTAGGTTAAAAAAATCTAAGTTAAAAAAAAAGTGCCACCTAAGCCCAATGCCTAGTTTGTGTGTTTCTTCTCTAGACAATAACAATACACAAATGGTTCCCTGTCCCCTGATTCCTCTATCTTACACACAGAGGCTGTATTTGCCTCCTCAAAACACAGCTTGGAGTACAATTTTCTGTTCCAACAGTCCCCGGGGCTTTGGGCACAGACCTTAACCACCCTGACCTGCTGGATCCACCATCCAGCCCTCAGTTCTGCTCCCAGCCTGTCCTTACCCACAGTCATTCCTCTGTCCAGCTCCCAAAGCTAAATCACGCATGGTGACTGGGTGCGGGCCCTTCTCACCTCTGCTCCCGGCATTGTCCTCCCTCCACCCCAAGTGCAAGTTCTACTCACTTCCACACCTTAGCCCAACTCTTCTTCCCCATCACAACACCCAGAAGGACGTCTCGCCCTTGCCCCTGCACTGGGAGAGCCCCTTTTCTCTGAAATCCCAGGACACATTTAGGTTACCTCCTCCCGATATTTATCTCTTGACAAGGGACCAGAGTTAAATTCACGTACCTTTATCCATTCATCCAGAAAACACTTACTAAGCACCTACTGCACACACACACACACACACACACACACACACACACACACGGAAGGGGGTGCCAGGGCCACAGCACGGAAAGATGGCCGGCAGGATTCTCGCATTTGGAGATAACAATCTCATGGGGAAAACGGACACTAAAGAAACCAAATCTTTGATCCTTTCAACGCAGCGAAGTAAAAACCTCCATCAAAAATGTTGATCGCTGTGCCCAAGGCAAGCCCATCATGTTGCAGTTTAGGAGGGCTCAAAGGCGAACAGACCCATGTTTAAATCCCAGCCAGCGCTGTGTCACTCTAGGCTGACACTGCCCAGCCCTGGCCCTGTTTCTGTGTGACAGGGGCTGTCCTGCATGCTGAAGGATGCTTGGTGGTATCCCTGGCCTCTACCTTGCCCACCACATGCTGGCAGCCTTCGTTCTCACTCCCAAACATCCCACAGTTTGCCACAGTTTGCAAAATCTGCCCCTTTTGAGAACCACTGCTCTGGTCAAATTTCTTCACATTTCTGACCTTTACTTTCTTTGGTGCCTGGCTCTTTGTAGGAAAACTCAGCAAATATTTGAAAAGTAAAAAAAGGGGGGGAGGAGAGGGCCAGGTGAAGCGGTTCACACCTGTAATCCTAGCAGTTGCAGAGGCCAAGGCAGGAAGGTTGCTCAAGGCTGGGAGCTCAAGACCAGCCTGAGCAAGAGCAAGACCCTCATCTCCACAAAAAATAGAAAAATTAGCTGGGGATAGTGGCACACACCTGAAGTCCCAATTACTCAGGAGGCTGAGGCCGGCGGGCTGAGCTGTGATGATGCCACTGTGCACCAGCCCAGTGACATGGCATGACCCCGTCTCAAAAAAAAAAAAAAAAGAAAGAAAGAGGGCGACGCCTGTGGCTCAAAGGAGTAGGGGGCCGGAAGCGTCAGGTTCAAGCCCAGCCCTGGCCAAAAACTGCAAAAAAAGAAAGAAAAGTAAAAATGAACCTATAAAACAAAGAGAATGCTATCTATCTCAGAAGGTTATAATAGAAATTAAACCCCCAAATATGTTTAAAGTGCTTATTAGTGCTGTTATCAATAACATCATAAGAATAACATAATAATAACATAAGAATAACAGAATAAGAATAACATCATAAAACTGACTGATTTGCCCTCTGTGCTCCTGGAAGGACGGACATGCTGGTTTCTCGGGACCTCCATGCAAACCTGGGGTGAAGTCCATGAACCACCTAAATTGTGGACATTCTTCTTGCCTGTGCCCCAGAGAGATGCTCTGAGTTATCACCCAGAATTTGTCTCTTTGGGTGGAAGCAGGAAAGGTCCTCTGCCTGAGGGTCGAGAGCCATATTTGCCATACAGATGGCTTTAACTGCAGTCAAAGTCAGAACTCCCAGCACCTGGATACAGGAGTTGACATGCACAGGAACTGAGGCAAGGTGCTCTGGAGCCCATAAAAACGCCAAGTGAAAGACGGTGGAATTACCCGGCTGCTACCACGTCAGGCTTCGATAATGCTCTCTCTTCAAAGCCTTCGTCTGCACGTCCCAAATTATCCTTACAAACCATTTATTTTCTCAAGCAACTGGATGGTTGTGAGCATTTAGGAAGTGTGCTTGGGGTGTTTGAAATCAACAAGGCAAGGAAGGAGGCTTTAAAGAATCAAAAATACAATCAACAGCGTTTTGGAAATACCAGTAGATCTCTTGGCCTGGCAGATCACAGCTGTAATGTACATTTATAAGGAAACTTTAAGGTGATTTTCAAATACATATGCATCATTCGGAATTCTAGAATTTACTTTCAAACTGAATATGGACGGAGGACTGGGAAGTTCCCAGCACAATCTCCATGTACTTTGGAAGAAGTCATTCGGGGGGGGGTGGGGGATTGGAAAACAGGTTTTGGAGTCAGAGGGGCCTGGATTATAATCCCCATTGAATGATAAAAACAGGGAGATTTAGGGAAAATCATTAACTCACTCAGAGCTTGCCTTCTTCCATCTTAAAATGAGGACAGAAATACCATCTTAAACTACAACATGTAACTGTCCAGCAAAGTGTCTTTGCAAACCTTCATTTTCATCCCTCATCCCCTTTAGGGAACAGAGTCGCTGGTTTATATTTTTATAACACCTGCAAAATTGCACACTTTCTAACCTATTTAGTTTTCTCTTGACCAAAATGCTTTACGACACAAATGTTTCGCATCTGTTTTGCTCCACTGAACCAGATCAAGCCAGCCCAGCGCCCTTTGCTTCTAGTTTGTGCACTCATCCTGCCCTAAGAAGTCTCGCTCACAATAAAGGCTTTTCTTTCTGGGGCTGGGCGTGGGCTGTGGAATATACGTGGGGTGTACCATGAAAGACAGTGACTCTGGGGAAAGACGAACTCCCTCCTCCCTGCGGCAGGTCAGACAAAGCTCCTTTTGTGCTGCCCCTCACTCCTGCCCTTGCCTTCCCCGCCCTTAACATATGATAAGGAAACTCGCTTGTGTTTTAAAAAGCATAATAATTACTTTTATTTCGCTATGGTTTCCAATAAACCAGTGATATATTTTTTTTTCTTTCAAAAAGTCCATGAATAAAACAACCCCCGTCACCATTGGAGATGCATTTCCACGCCAGTGCGGATGCTTTTAAGGCCATTTGCAAGCGCGCCACACTGTTGGGCCAGTCCTGGGGCAGGGGGCACGCTCTAATTACTGATTGTGGAGTTCGGTATCTATAGCAACAGGCAGAATTGACAACAGGAAGCTTCGCCCTCTGGGGCACCATTCGAAGTTTATAAAATCAACTTGAGGCCAAGGCTATAGTTAATCAGGAGGGCTTTCAGAGCATGAGTGCTCCAAGTCCACACTTAAGAGGCAAAGAAATTATTTAATAAGACAATCACGGGGCTCGAGAACGCAGAGTTTATTTAGCTTGGCTTTGCAGGGGCTCTTGTCGTAATGTATCCTAATGGTACCAATTCGCCCGTGATTTGATACAGCAGGAGACCCAGGGTATCGCTTTAATCAAACCTCTGCCAATCCCACCTGTTTCTTCAGCCATTGTTACCGTTTGCCAATCCGTTTCACTTGATTCGCTTAATCGAATGGGCACAGGAATATGAATTTTCCCAGAATTCAGGAAATCAGGTTGACATCATTCTTTATGATGTGCTTTCTTTTAAATGGCATTATTTCAGCTCATTCAGATTATTTCAGACGCCTTCAGCTGACAGGTAAAGGGCAGAGTGTAGTCAGCTGTGGCTGAGAAGCATGTTAGGGAAAAAAACAAAACAAAACTGGAGTGTCGTGGTCAAACGATTGGGGCTGCTGGCTCTCCTGGCCCAGGAGACAGAAGCATGGACAAGTTTGCTAAACTCCTCTGGGCTCTGTGTCCTGAAGCATCACACCAGGACCAGAATGTACCAGAATAGTCAGAGCAATTGTAAGTGTTAATGAACTGGTATATGAATGAGTCCAGAACAGTGCCTGGCAAACAGAATAAAAGCTATCAACGTTGTTAGCATCAATCCTTGACTGCCCCCATTTCTATCCCTGAGGAGGGCAGAGAGGTAGAGGATACGTCTGCAACGTGTGTAGAGGGTAAGATGCTGGGCTTTATTTTATGGGCCTGGATAGTCCCAGGAGGACCCTAAAACTCAGATCCTGGTTCTTGGGTCCTCTGTACCCCAGTGGACACCACAGCCACCAGGCCTGATACCTGCGTGCCAGCCTGGACATTGGGGACGTATCAGGGTTCTCCCTCTCACTAACCGGAACCCAGGAGCTTTCCCAAACACCTCCTTCTTCTTTCTTCAAGAAAAAACCTTTTCCCTTTGGGAGGCAGTGACTTCGAAAGGAGAGAAAGCCCATCCTCACTTTTTGTTCATATTGTTCAAAAGAGAAGAAGAAAAAAGGGCAACTTGAACCTCATCATGTGAGGCAGTAACCACAAGGACAGCGAGGCCACGGGATGGGTTTAGTCCCGGCCTCTGACACCCAACAGTGGCAGGTGGCCACCAAGATCCTCAGTGCACCTGGCCTCAGTTGCAGCTTCTGTAAAGTGGGCATGCGAAGATGTGCGTCATCGAGCTGTCCTAGTGAGGAGACAGGCTCACCCCCGTCCCTCCATGGGGTGCGTGGAAAGTAATGAGAGCTCACTTCCCAGGCAGAAATGGGCAAAGTGTTCTGATCTCTTTCCCTAAAAGAAAAACGAGAGCTGGGCCCTCCACCCTTCAGCGTGGCTACGCACATTTTGTCTACGTTACCCTAACGTACAATGTTTCCTATGACAGGCCTGTCAACTCATTAAGGAAAGGGAGTGGGAAGAGAGACAGGGAGGGAGGGAAGGAGGAAGGGAGAGAGAAAACAGAGAAAGACAGAAAAAAAGAAGCAGAAGAGAAAGAGGGCAAGACAGGGATGCCCTGAGGCGTCACACCTTTTCCACGCTTAGTCTCTTGGTTCCTCACACTGGGGCATTTTGTGTGGCGTCTGGAAGCTTTATTGTTCCAATAGCCAGGGCAAGGGGGTTAATGCCGCCTTAACAAGGGAGCCGTTTCTTCCTCCCACCTTCTCCCTTTTCTTTTTGGCTCAGCCTAAATTTCTAACACTACCTGATGAAATGTAGTATACGGCTTTTAATTGCGCCCAGAGGCGGTACAACTTCACAGAGGGTTTTAAGCAAGTGGTGGAGGATTTGAGAAACAGCTGTGTTCCCGGCTCACATGCTCCAAGGTGGAACAGCCCCGTCAGCACCTGTGCCCGCTGCGCGCACACACCCTCACACCCGCCACGCGTGTGCACAGCTGGGACCCATCAAGGCTGTAAGGCATTAATACTCTTAACTTGGTATTTTATTGTACCTGGAGGAGCCTGACACTATATTAAATCCGTAACACATAAGTAGGATTTTGTTCCATCTTAAAGTTATGGGGGTGGGGGTTGGGTGGGATATATTAAACACACACACACACACACACACACACACACACACACACACACACGACCTCTTTTCTGATGCTGAGAACGAATTGTTTTAATATCCCAATGTTGGGTTTTATTTATTGTTAGAGATGAGGGGCTGCTTTCACAGAGTAATGGGTTTTTTCTTGGCCCTAACCCAGTTTTCCCGATTGAATCTATCTCAAGTTCTGGGCAGCTATGGAAAGCCACCCATCTGGACCCTTTTCTCTGAATAAGTCTTACTGATGCCCAGCTGTCCTTGGGGCATGGCCCCGAAGCCATGAATCCTGATGTGATCTTCAAAGCCACTCACAAATTCTGTCTCTTGCGAGTCCCCTGGGCACCCACCTAACCCCTGAGAATCTAACCTGCCAGCTGCTGTGTACCCACTCTCTACTCCTGCAAACAGAGGGTCCCAGAAGACACTGCTCAAGTCATGGGGAAACCAGCGCCAGCCCCTGGAATCCAGTCTCCTGGCCCTCATAAACACTTTTTCTTCAAGCCATGGTGTGTACTCCCTCATAGGCACAACATTTAAAGTTGTTTCCACAGGCAGCTGGCACCACCTGAGTGCCACCATGGGACAGGTGCCATCAGGGAGTTTTCCCAGATGTCAAACTCATGTAATTTGCAATGAACTCTAACTCTGTGATAGGCAGAAAAATGGACCCTCAAAAGATATGCCTGCTACATCTTTGGAATCTCTGACTATGACCTTATTTGAAAACAGGTGGAAATCAGGTGGGATGAAGTTAAGGATTTGGACATGAGATATCTTGGATACTTTGAGGGGGCCACAAGCCCAATTTCAAAGGCTCTTAGAAAAGAAAGGAAAGGGCAGATTGAGGCAGATTGAAGGGGAGAAGCTTATGTGAACAGACAGCAGAGACTGGAGTGATGTGGCCACAAGCCAAGGAATGCTGGCAGCCCCCAGCGGCTGGGAGGGACAAAGAACGGTTCCTTCAAGGGTCTCCAGAAGGAATGTTGATTGTGGAGTTCTGGGCTTCAAAACTGTGAGCAAATACATATCTGTTATTTTTAAGTTGCCCAGTTATTGATCATTTATTACTGCAGTCACAGAAAACTATTATAATATTAGGTCTTTTGCTCTGGGCACCCATGTTAGATTGTGCTGCTAAGCAGGGTTCTTACATGAGCAGCACTGTTGAAAAGCAGGTGGGATGTTGGTAGCCAAAAAGAATGACCAGGCTGTCCCCACTGGGACTTCCTTCTTCTCTAATTTCGAGGAAATGGCAGTCAGTGTCATGGAGAAACTGGCTACTGCCATCATGATTGGGACCAAACACATATCTGAGAAAGGTTCATGGGGACAAAGAACACACCATCCTCCCAGCCAGCCAGGTCGGTCCTCCCATTTCCTATGCACATGTGTGTCTAGGCAGGCCACCCAATTGCACCTTTGTTACCTTGTTGGCATAATGAGATTCCTAATGTGAAACATGCTTTGAAAAACTGCAAAACACACGGGGGTACTGACCATTCACTTCAATACATATTTATAAAGCATCAACGTCTCAGACTCACGGTGGCACTTGGATTTGGGGGGAGCATACAGTCTCTAGTCTCCAATTGCAAAGTCCTCCAAAACATGCCTTTCCTTAAGTGTGCACTGATCATGCACTAATACACTGAAACCTCTTTAGAAACTTTCCAATCCAAAGTGCTAGGTTAATGTAGCCTTTAAACTTAATTTCTGCTGTGTTTCTTTGGATTCCCCAAATTTGCCTCTTTTAAACATTGAACACTAAGACCCCAAACCAACAATAACATACCATTTGTTTATCATATTTAAAGTAATGGGACTTTTTAATAAAAAAAAAAAAAATAGTACTCTAATACTGATTAGAAGAAATTGAACTCAAATGCTGCTTTAGATCATGTAAATGGCTGCAAACCTTTTGGAGAGCAATTTGGCAAAATGTCTCAGGAACCTTTAAAAAATGGGCTGACCCCTTTGACCCAGAAATTCCATTTCTGGGAATCCATCCTAAAGACATAATGGGAACTATAGAAACTGCTTTATGCACAAAGATGTTTATCAGAACGCTTGTTCTGATAGCAAAAGTATTTAAAATCATCTAAATACCCAACAACACAGAAGTGGGGAAATAAAGAGAAATGTACTCCCTCCGTAGATGATGAAGCAGTTGGTAAGAGCTGCAGTTAAGCAGCGTTTAGAACCACATGATGAAATGGGTAATGTTGGGGAAAGGTAAGAAGTAGGGTGCCAGACGGGTATGTGGTGGAGATCTCGATGTGGAGCACACACAAAGCAACACAGAGAGAAAAAGGTGGATGGCTCACACCTGTTAGCTGCGGCTCCCTGGAGCTGGCAGGATGATGACTGCATTTTTTTTTCTGTTTTTTTAAAGATGTTTAAGATGCTGTCCCCCGAGCTGTTCTACACTCACACCTTGTTTTATGGCTATTCCTTTTATTGTGCCTCAAGATACTGTGTTCCTTCTTTTTTTTTTTTTTTTTTTTTAACAAATTGAAGGTCTGTGGCAACCATCCCTCGGGCAAGTCTATTGCACCATTTTTCCAATAGCCTGTACCCACTTTGTGTCTCTCTGCATAGCATAGTGATTCTCATGATGCCGCAAACTTTTTCATTACTATCATATCTGTCATGGTGGTCTGTGACCAGTGATCTTGGATGGCACGGCTGTAATTGTTTTGGGGCACTGCAAACCACTCCCACAGAAGATCGTGAACTTAACTTGATAGGGGTTACGTGTTTTCTGCCTGCTTCGCCCACCAGCTAGTCCTCACTTCCCCTTTCTGCCCTGTTCCCTGAGACACAACAGTATTATCATGAGGCCACATTAACAACCCTACAATGGCTTCTAAGTGATCAAGGGAATAGAAGACTTTAACTCAACAGCTAGAAATGATCACACTTTGTGAGCAAGGCATATCACAAGCGGAGATGCACTGAAAGCTGGCCCTCAGGTGGGCAGTTACGAAGTACAAAGAACATAGATGGGAAAATTGGTGAGCAGGGTCTCCCAGTAAAGGGTACTACTTTTGCAAATTTTCTTGTAAGACTGAAAGTGTTACGGAATAAAAAGGAAAAGAAAATAAAGACTAACACACACACACACACACACACACACACACACACACACACACACACAAAAACACAGCCAAGTTATGAATGCAAAGACAAAAGTTTGGGAAGAAAATCAAAAGTGTTACTTTTAATAGATAAGAAAGTGAGATAGCCATATTGCTGACAATGGAGAAAGTTTGAGTTGTCTGGATAGAAGATCAAACCAGCCAGAACGTTCCTTTCAGCCGATGTTTTTCAACCTTTTTCATCTCACGGCACAATTGAACCTATAGTTAAACTTCCGGGGCACACTTAAATGATGTTGATAAAAACAAACAAACAACAACAAAAAAAAGGGGGTGGATAAGAATATGGAACTGAATCTGCAGTAATCTCTGGGGTCTGCTTGTAGTGTTAAACAGAGAAAACTGTACTTAAAAGAGACCCCTTATTCTAACACACCCTAAGTGGGTGGAGAACGCTTATTTACATGTGCTGTTTCCTTTGTGACTTAGACAATTTGGATCCTGTACAGTCTTTTCCTTGTGGCTTGAAAAATTCTATGCCCAGGTTAAAGCAGTCTCCTAGATCAGTCCTATCCTTTCTGTGCTCTCTCAATGAAAAGTGGGACCAAAGCAGGGGCTGGGGGGGCCCTGTGCAGCCTAAGAGCAGCCCACAAAACAATACACACACAAATAAAAATAAAAATAAAAAACAAAAACCACACACATACACATGCACCATGCTTCCACTGATTGTTGGAGAGACTTCCAGTAAAGAGGAGTAATTCCAAGTGGCAGCAGAGGGTGGCAGCCAGCAGCCCAGAGGGGCCTGGTCCCTTCCTGCACCAGGTCATCAGAGCAGGTGGAAAACTGCACTTGGCCTTGCTGGGAAAGCAAATAGCATGCACAGTGCATAGTTCCTGTGAGCGAGCTAATTGTCTGACTGCCCTTGAGATGTATATAATTTTGTCTGCAGCCCAGGCTCCTCCTTCTGTGTCACTGCCAGTGGGCCAGGAAATACGAACAACGCCACCTAACACGCCCAGGAAAGGGAGGCAGCAGGCCACCCCTGTCACCCACAGCCATGGGCCCTTGGTGAGCTGTCTGGCAGCTGCTCCCCAGGCTGGGGTGGCTAGTTTGTGTGGTGAAAGGACATGTGTGTAGGTGTCCTTGTTACTCTGGGAAGGGATGCCGTATTCCTTTGCTAGGGCAGGCACAGCCTGGGTGAGGTTCAGCAAGAGAAATGTGTCCCCTCACAATTCAGGAGACCAGAACTCTGAAATCTAGGCGTCCCCACAGCTGCATTCCCTTCCTTGCTTCTTGCAGCGTCCAGTGGTGGACTGCAAAGGTCGGCATCCCTTGGCTTGTGGCTGCGTCACTCCAATCTCTGCCTCCATCTTCACAGGGCCCTCTGCTCGTCCCTGCACATGTGTGTGTTTGCGTGAGCATGTGTGTGTGTGACTGTCTCTCTCTAAACCTGTCTCGCCTTTCTTTTATAAAGACACTAGTCATTGGATTCAGGGCCTGTCTTAATCCAATAAGATCTCATCTTAATTTGATTACATTTGCAGAGACCTTATTTCCAAATAAAATCATGCTCATAGGTCAGAGGGGTTCACAGGAGACTCATCTTTTGGGGGGTGGATTTGTGTGTTTGTTCAACCCACAGAAGATGCCTTTGACAGTGAAGCAGCAGTTAAGGTTGTGGGCTCTAGCGTGGTCCAGGTCCACAGCCGGGCTCTGCTCCTTACTGGCAAGTTACCTAACCTTTTGCTTCCTCAGTGTTCTCATTGGGAAAGTGCGCCCTACGCCAGCACCTGCCTCCTGGGGCTATTGGGAAGATTAAATGGGATGACACGCCATGGAAGCACCCTGCAGGACGACCAGTGGGTGAGTCTTAAAACAGTCACCCTACTCCAACTACAATATCACTTCGCCACATTGAGAGACCCTGCGTTGGGGACACTAAGGCTGCCACACACAAACCCTCCCCCTTCCTCCTCCTCCCCTTTACCTCTTCCTTCTCCTCTCCTCCTAAGACAAAGGACCTAGTTAGCCCCACCCCAGAGAAATTCATGCCAAAGGACCCTAACTTTCAGGGTAAGCTATGGAATGTGCCCACCCCCTAGGCTCCTATAAAAGGGGTCTCTAACTGGCTCTGCGTGCAGATGCCACCTTAGCATTGCCCAGGCAGTTTCTGCGCCTTTTAATAAACCTGACCTGAACTTCTCTGCTCCCCTGTGGTCTCTGGGCCCCAGCTGACACCTTCTACCCTAGTGCAGCTCACACGGAGCCAGTCCTTATGAGGTGAGTCCAGCTCTTTACACACAGTACTTGGTGTTCTGTTGGCCTGGAAGGCTTTCCTCTGCCTCCCCCAACACGCTTCCCCTACTGGTGTGAAAAGCTGGTTCCTTCCCAGCCTCAGGCCTCGCCTTAACCGGCATCTTGTTACATTTTCCTGGTCACCCTACTGAGAGCAGGTTAGCACAACTCCCCTCAGCCTTTCTTCCCACAGGCAGCTGCTTTGCTGGGGACATGCTCTGGCTGCAGGGACCTAAGGAATGGGCCAAGGTACCCTGCAAATTGAGACCACCCAGTTAGATCTGAGTTTCAGATAAGTAATGAATAATATTCTTAGTACATGCATGTCCCAAATACTGCAAAAATTACACCAAAGTGTGGGCCAGACATGCCTGGGAATAAATGCCGTGATCACAGTCCTCAACCCAGTTGGGGAGCTAGTGGGTAAGGACCCCAGTTTCTTTGCAATTCAGAGGCAGCCTGTTCTCTACTGTCTCCCTGAGTTCTCTACATGGACTCTACACACCCGTGTCCACTACAGTACCTGTTCCCTAACGCACCCTGAGTTGACTTACGTTCCCTTCTTGTTTCCTCGCCTCCTAGAAAGACACAATTAAACATATCACCCACCCCCAATGCTGCCCTCCTGACACCATTCTGTACACTGAGCTTGGCTCTTCCCCTTGGAGGCCTGTCCATCGCTTCATCTCTCTGCCCCACCAGGCCACCATCCTGTTACCATGGCTGTGCTGTTCCCCGTCATTCTCCAGTGCCCAGTTCTGGGCGGGCCCTCAGCAGGAGCTTGCTAGATCATGAGTATGAAGAAGATAACAAATAATAACTGAGCTGCCCGAGTGGTTTGGGGCTGTGCAGCCCTGCGCCAGACAGGTCCAACCACCCCCACTTGAGTTTGGATCCCACTCTGCTCACTCGAGAACTTGACCTTGAGCAGTGTCTCCTGGGCGCTCTTCACCTCGGTTTCCTCATCTGTAAAACGAGGAGTCGAGCCTAGGCAATTTCTCTCGTGTCTTCTGGCTCTAAAATTCTATGACTCTATATTCTAGGCAATAAACTTTACAGCTATGAATAAATTAATGAAAATGAATGTTTAAATGATGTGGAAACATTCATGCAAGTGCTTTCCTAGAGTTTCATGTGGTAAGAGAGTGAGGAATAAAACCAAGATACAAATGATCAGAAATATTTGCTTCAGTGGACAACATCTAGTACCTGGCTTCTATTTGTCCAGGAAGGGTGTGTAGAAAAGTATTTATCAAAGAACTCCTGGATGGGGAGAGAGAAGGATCAAAAGAAAAGGAAGTATCTGAGGAAGCTGCAAACCCTCAAATAGATGGATGTTCTAAATTAAGATGAGCTCACACTGGATTAAGGCAGGACCTGAATCCATTGACTGGTATCTTTATAAAGGAAAGGTAAGAGAGGTTTAGAGAGAGACAGTCACACACACACACACACACACACACACACACACGTGCAGGGATGAGCAGAGGGCCCTGTGAAGATGGAGGCAGAGATTGGAGTGACGCAGCCACAAGCCAAGGGATGCCGACCTTTGCAGTCCACCACTGGACGCTGCAAGAAGCAAGGAAGGGAATGCAGCTGTGCGGACGCCTGGATTTCAGAGTTCTGGTCTCCTGAATTGTGAGGGGACACATTTCTCTTGCTGAACCTCACCCAGGCTGTGCCTGCCCTAGCAAAGGAATACGGCATCCCTTCCCAGAGTAACAAGGACACCTACAGACATGTCCTTTCACCACACAAACCAGCCACCCCAGCCTGGGGAGCAGCTGCCAGTTTGACTATTTGTGGAAAAGGTTCTTGGGTCCAGGGAAGAAGCAAAGGAGAATGGACCAAACATGTTTCCCATCTCCTCAGACCTGTCACAGCTGCAACAATATTCAGCATAAAGGGACAAATAGGTGACATCTGAGCACTTCAGTTACCTGTTGAGGTGACCTCTTGCCTGTGCATCAGGTGCGCAACCTTTTTTGCTGGGCGGGTGGACCCCAACCAAGAATCTTGACATAGAGACGTGAAGATACTTAAGGAGGACAGACTGAATATTTAAAGGTAAGACCACCTAACTTCTCATGTCAGGTAGGATGTAACTAGAAAGGGGGAGAGATATTCTCATCAAACTGTTCAAGAAACCAGCACATTGTACCCCTTGATTGCACTAATGTACACAGCTATGAGTTAACAATAAAAAAAAAAAAAAGAAGAAGAAGGAAAAGAAAGAGGGAGAGAAAGAAGATGCTTAGACTAAGGCTGTGCTCTGGCTGGTCCTGGAGATGAGGCAAGTCTGGGCCTGCGGGTGTGGCTGGGGAGCTTGTTGGGGAGTCTCCCAGAGAGAAATCCATTTAGGGAGGTGTCTAGAAGGGTCCTCTGAAACAACTCAGCATTCAGACCTGATTAGCTTGACCCAGTGACAAAGCATGAGTTGATGGGTAGGACCAGAATTTGAATTCAGAATAGAGGCTGATACCCAAATCTGTCTACTATCAGGCACATCTGGGTCCATGGGAGGGTGTGTTCTATAAATCAAAACCAATTGTTCTTTGGACAAAATTCTAACAGGTTGAGCCTAAACACGGGTGCCACTATGACCTCCTGATCTTTTTCTATCCTCTTTGCCTACACACTACATATGCTAATTTGTTTCCAAAATTACCTGCTGCCCTTCTTTCAGGTCCATGCAGTTTCTCAACAATTGCAATTCTTTTTATAACTTTCTGGCGTTTATTCCTGTATTGTACTCCCCTCCAGGAGTACATAAAAATTTAAGTGAAACCATGTTAATCGCTTATTACTGAAAGAAAAATAATATAGACTATTGAGTTTGAGTTCTATTACTTTTAAATCTTCATTCCTGAATAATACAGAAAACAGTGTCCCCCGGCCAGTCCATAAAAAGGCAAACGACTCCCTCAGTAATCCAGTTCTGTCAACACCCCAGTTTGATTTTCTGCTTCTTTGCAAACAACAACAACAACAAAGACAACAGAGAAACAGGACCAAGAAAAGAAATCTGGAGGTACAGAGTCACCTGTCTCATGTCTTAATACTTGAGCTGCTTATTAATCATGAACTTTCGTTCAAATCATAAAGATACATGAACCAACAGATGCTCACCCCCTCTAGCACTGGGGAATGGTTACATGATGTGGCACATTTATTCACTGCCCTTGAGCCTTGGAATACCCCCCTGCATCAAAGGGTCTGTGGCTCACTGTGGGTGCTGGAGGAGCAAAGAATCTCTTCTGGCCAATTCAATCTACAAATATTTGCCGAGAAGCTATTACGGACAAGGGCAAGTGTGGGATGGAGCAAATACACCGTTTCTTGACCATGAAAAAGAAGTTAGGTGACGTGCCAGGGTGCTTCTCCGTATTTTACTTCCTGTAACAGTGTCCGAAGACCAGCAGCAGCGTCCTCCCTCTGCTGATGAGAAAACTCTGGAAAGTTAAATAACTGGTTGTGCTGGGGTGAAAGGCAAAGCCCGGGCTGGCACTGGGGACCGTCACACCCCAGAAACCCCTGCTCCAGCTTCCCTCCTAAAGCAAAACATCCCATTTTCTTCTTCAGAAATGTTGAAAAGTGGCTTTTCTTTTTCCTGCCAACAAGAGAATGAGTGAGAGAGCTTTGGAAAGAGGCAGCAGGCTGGAGACAGTCAGGATGGAGCATGTGTCGGGGGCAGAGGGAGACGCTGGCTTCTCTCCCTTCACACAAGGACAAGAACGGCTGGAGGTACAAACTATTAAGTCTCTTTACTCGTCAGAACTGGGTCAGATATTCCAGCAGAGAGGGAACAGCGTGTTCTGTGCTCCAGCTGGTATCTGAGCTAGGCAGCTGGGGGCGGGACTCCAACATGCTCCCTGGGCTCAGAGCTCAAGGTTTCTGCAGCTCTCCCGGCTGGAAGGAGGAGGCGAGGGGAGGTAGGAAGGAAAGACAGAGGAGGAGAAGAGATGGCGAGAAACAGGGAGGGGCCTGCTCATTTCCAGGGCTACAAACAGTCATCTCGTGGCTGCCAATCAGCGAAAGTTTTCTGCCAGATGTTCAGGGGTGGGAAGCTGCATTATTCGAAAGAGAACCCAGAGCAGCATTAGGGGTGGCTGATGAAATAAAAAGGGGGCACCTGGGTACAATGAGGTTGTTATGCTGAGGTCTGGAAGCCCAATAATGAGATCTACCGGGTTAGCGATAAATTTAGATTTCCCAAAGCCCTCGAGACATATTGAGCTGGAACCCTTGCTTTGGAAGGCTGGCGCTTCACATTCCTGTGCTACAGGGACTTTAAACCGACAGAACACTCCCAAGTTCTGTTTCTAAACGATCCCGACAGCACGACGCCGAATCTCGGAGCCCAGCAACTTGCTTGCTTGGAAAACCTCCGCTTCCTTGCCTGTACTCTTGAATAAGATAAGTGTAAGAAGAGAGAAAATTACTCCGATTGCTTCCTAGTTATCCAAGGCTGTAGCCCCCTAATTCTGGGTTCTTGGTAAAAAAGCAGGAGTTGTTATATGAATTTCATAATTTAGAGATAAATAATGAACACGAAACTTGGAGCGAAATACCCTAGTGCTCATTTTATTTAATATTCTCCATTGGTGGAAATAAATTAAAAATGAACAAGGCTTGTTTATGCCTGCCTCACGCTGCTCTCCACTTTTGAATAGCAACCGCATATTAATTTGCCAAGATCCCATAAATTATAATTAGCTTGGAGGATTAACAACATAAATCCTTGAATTTAAAACCAACCTGCCCGGCTCTCTCTTCCCTATGCCCTAAAGTAAAAAAGAGCCATAAAACCTATCACCGCTACTTGATCCATTAAACTCCGGAGACATTCTTATTTCAGCTTAGCTAGTGGAGGTAGTCTTTGTGAAATCTTTTTAAAGTTACAGTAGCTCAGTAGGAATTGGGAGTGTGGGGAACAAGGCACTTGAATCCCAGGGCTGTGCAGCTGGCTGGTCTCCACGGGCACCTGGGCCGCACAGGAGCAAGGGCTCCGGGTCCAGCCCCCACTGGTGTGTCTTCTAAGAAGGCATTGTGGGCCCCCTGTGATGATTCTGCGGAGGAAATGGCCTTGGTTGTGAGAGTGTCTAGTTAAAGCCAGAATCATGGGGCTAAAATAGGTAGAATACTTGAACAGGGGGCCGGCAGGTTTCACTGCCACCAACATAGCATTTGCTTTATTAAGCTACTTTCCCCCACCCCAGATTATAAACCAATAAATGTTCATCATAGAAAATCTTGAAAATAAGGATTAAAGAAGAAAATGAAAATGTCAACATGCAGATCTTATTTCTCCAGGTATTTTCCACACATGCGCTAAGTGGGGGAAATACTCTCTAAACAATATCCTGTTCATTTCACTTAAATTATTCCAGGATTCCTGACCAGGTCCCTAACCATCCTTCAAAAATTTCACCCATGACTCTAGTATAATTTCTACAATTAATGTCTTATTATTAGACACTTAGGTTATTTTAATTTTTTTTTGGGGGGGGGGGACAGAGTCTCACTATGTCCTCCTTGGTAGAGTGCTGTGGCGTCACAGCTCACAGCAACCTCACACTCTTGGGCTTAAATGATTCTCTTGCCTCAGCCTCCCACTACAGGCACCTGCCACAATGCCTGGCTATAGGCTATTTTAATTTTTGATCATAAATAATTTTGGGATAGTCATCTGACCCATAAACTTTCATACGGACCTAATTATTTCCATGGGGCACATTCATAGATCTAGAATTTCTGGGTGAAAGATGTGAACATTGTCAAGAAAGAATCCATGTGACCTAGAAATATGTGGATGCCACCAGCTACCAAAGGTCAGGGTAGGGCTCTACTGGAGATTTGCTGAGTGCAATAGTCTGCCAGGGCAGGTCAGCCCTCCCACATTTTACTTGGGCTGTATGCCCCCAAGATCTCTGACTTGATTTCCTTTCCTTTTCCCATCAAAATAACTGGAAAGAGCGGAACGGCAAACACAAGAACAAAAATATCACATAAAAGGTCGTGCTCCTTGTGCTTTCTTCAAACATGCACTCATCCCACCTTCAGCCTTGAATCCCCTAAGGGAAGAGGAATTACCCCATGAAAAGTCAGTCGGTGGGTGTGAACACAGCGTCTGAATTCTGAAGATTCTTCCACCCAAACTTCGTGAGCACAAGTTTTGAGGTCTTGGGTCAATAATTCTCAACGTGTTGGCCTAAAAATTGGAAGGGAGGGAGTGAAAAGTTTATGGAAAGCAGTGGTCCTCAAACTTCAGTAGGCATCAGAATCCTTTGGAAGACGTGTTAACAAACGGATCTCGGGGTGCCACTTCCAGATTCAGAAGAGCTGGGTCGGGCCTCAGAGCTTACCTTTCTAACAAGTTCCCAGCTGGTGCTAATGCTGCTGGTCCAGAAACTACACTCTGAAAACCCCTAATTTAAACAGATTACCAAAAACTATATGATGGAATGACTAAAAAACAATGTGAAATAATAAGTATTGGCACAGAAAGCTATTTACCATATTCTATAAACTAAAGAAGGCTGATCATACGGGACTGTGTACGATATTGTTCCTTTCTGCGACATTTTTTATAAAAACAAAAATAGCTCTCTGAGCCTTTATGTAAACATCTGAATATTCAGGCTTGTATATAGATAAGAATTTAGGCACAGGTGTAGATAGGCATATAGGTATCAATATAGGTCTGGATTCAGTACAGAGACGGGCAGGGACGTGGACACGCACACAGCTATGAGAGGAAGTATGTGCCTGCTTTCTGAGTTTTGAGATCATGCTGTTTTGCTTTTGTTATTTTCTCGCATCTGTACTTCCTACCTGTTCAGCCCTGAACATAAATTGCTTTCATTATAAGAAAAAAAGTTCCTTTTAATTGTTCAAAGCAATAGCAGACCTCCATTGCTGAGGGCCTCCTCTACCAGTCACTGCTTGGGAAGTGCTTACTCTGACCCTGTTGGTATTTCACTGACAGGTGCCAGGGGTGGGCGGGGCAGGGGCGGGGGGGGGGGGGGGGCGGGGAAGCACCTGCAGCAGGCGAATGGTGGCATCCCAGGGAATCCACACCCAGTGCTGGCTGCACTCTGGCTCTCTACCTTTATTAACAGAAAACTACAGATCCAGCTGCACGGACACTGCTTGTCACCCTGCTTGTCACAGCAGCAGGCTCTGAGACACAGCCTCCTCTCTGAAATTCGCACGAGGTATACAGGTATTAAAATGACACAAACTAATGTCAAGTTCTCAACTGATCTTTCTTGGGAATTACTGAAATGGTGTCCTTTCTCATTTTTGACATTAAAATATTATTTGTTTTTACAATAGAATGGATGGATAGACAGAGAAAAAGGGAAGGGTAAATATGTAATAAATTACAATAAAATGTGAATTCCCTATATTCAACTTTGACGTGTGTTTGTGAATCTTTGTCACTTCAGTTTGGGGAAGATGATTTATTTTATAAAATAAGAGCTATGACAGAAGACAATTGAGGTTTTATAAAAGTTAGTGACGTCCTTAAGCACTAAAATAAGATGGCAGGTAACCCTATACTACCTCATTCTTAAAAAAAATGTTATGGTATTTCAAGGTTTGAAAACTTACTGTCCTACAGTGGCCCCCTCTGTTTGTGGCCTTGGGACTTCCTCTGAATCTACCTTTATAGCCTCCCAGGGGTGACACTGAAAAACTTGATAGTCTTGGGCAAGGTTCTTAGTAAGTTCCGTCCCCACCTCACACCCCACAAAAAAGGTGCCATCACAAGTCTGTTCCTACCTTTTCTAAACCACTTCATTCCTAGATTTTTGGCAGTTCTGCACATCATTTCCCATCAAGGACTCATTTCCTGAAGAACAGAGCCACCTGGTTTGCCCTACAAAGTGCATCTATAGACAGATGCGTAGACACACACAAGGTCATTAGCATGCGTGTCTTGGACAAGGAGCCATTCTCCCTACCATTGTTCCTGATCACACCGAAACAGAATGCCTTCAGGGGGTTTAAATGTTTCAGCCACACGTCTAGTACTGATAATAATTTTTCAAGCCCTTTATAAACAGCTACCATGGACGAACTAGACAAGTCATTTCAAATGTTACTGAATTTGTTAAGATCTTAAAAATGAACTCCATTACCAAAGTGGGACTACATATGAAATCAGAGAATGTAGAATACATTAGATCTTGGCCGGCACCCTTTTCTCTCCTTGCTGTAAGAAAATGCATGTTCACCAGTGAAGGGTTTCTGGATGGGGGCCTCAGGAAAATGGGAAGAGGATACTTCAGATTGGAGGGGGCCAATCCCGGTGGTTTTCTCGGAGCCTCCGCACACTTCCCGATAATGCTTTCTGCTTTGTGACACTCTAAGCATTTTCCCTTCCTGAGGATTTCAGCTGCTGGATTCCCCTAAAGGTACTTTAATACCTGTGCTGGGAGGAGAACGGTCACTTCATACAGAAATTAAATACATAAATTAATAGACGCCTTTCTGGAAAGCCTTTCAAATAGGGAGTCCAGCTGCTTTGGGGACTGCACGGTCAATAGGTCGAGGCCTCGGTTAATGTATAGGGAAGGGCAGAGGAGGGATTAAAATGGGCTGAGAGATTCAGCAGAAATCCACAAATATGTCCAGAGGTTTAACTACTTCGGGGAAGATTTGCTTTTGTCAGGGAACGCCTAAGAAGGTTACGCTAAGAACTCACCAAAAACCAAGAAGCAGATGAAAATGGCCAGGCCTGACCTCTTTTTTGCTTTCTGTCAAGGGCGTGGGCTGGTCAGTGCAGATGGAAGGGGGGGGGGGGAAGAGGAGGAAGAGCCCCCAGCGACACTGAACTTGTCCTTGTCAAAGATCAGAAAAGAACATCACTCTTAGCAGGTGCTTTTGAGTCAAACGAGCTAGAAAGATGTACAGTGTTTGATGAAAAAATAAATTTACATACCTACCCTTTTAGCTTCAGAACCTCTAAGAACTCAGAATTGTGTCCAAAAAGGCTCAAAATCTCTATAGCGTGGCTGCGGTATACACAGCTCTTTACTAGGTAAGGAATGTATACCCTTTCATATTTAATGAGATCATTTTCTGTTAGTAATCTTTTTCTATTGTTTGTTTGAGACAGTCTTATTCTTTTACTCTGGGTAGAGTACCATGGCATCATCACAGCTCACAACAACCTCAAACTCTTGGTCTCAACTGATCCTCCTGCCTCAGCCTCCCAAACAGCTGGGACTACAGGCACCCGCCATGGACACCTGGCTAGTTTTTCCATTTTTGGCAGAGATAGAGTCTCACTCTTCATCAGGCTGGTCTCGAACTCCTGAGCTCAAGGGATCCACCCACCTGCCTCAGCCTCCCAGAGTGCTAGGATTACAGGTGTGAGCCACTGACACTTAGCAACTCTTTTGCCGATTTAAGTACCAGATTTGCAGGCATGATTTCCTTCAAAGAAGAGCAGCAGTGACTTTGAGCAAACTTGGAAAGGATGATGTTTGTGAAAATGCAACAGAGACCAGGCATTCCCCCACACTGTGGTTCCTAATGGGGAACCCAGCACGTATCAGTTCAGAAACATCCCTCAGATTCATAAAAGTCCTTAAATGAAATGAGACTCCAAGCAACTGTCAACCCCCACCCTGTCTGCCCATTTAACAGGTGGGAAGCTGAGCCCTGGAGTGAAAACATCTCGTGTCTAAAATCCCTATAAATTGCTGATGAAACAACTGAATTGAGCAGAGCGCACACACTTTAATTTTACTTTTTGCTGACAGATTATTTTTTGGAAAAGGATTTAGAAGAGTTCAGATTGAATTGTAGCATTTGTAACAGAACCCCCCCTCCCCCAAATGTAAGCACTCCAATATATCATTTTGCTTTTTACTTTTTTTTTGCCTTCATCTGCGGGGGGAGCCCCAAGTCAGGTGTCAGCTCTAAGACACTCTACTTCCTAAAAACCAAAGCCATCAAACATGTTTCTTTTATGTACCGCGTGCCTCTAGGAGGAAGTATCTAGAAAGTGGATGAAAAAATATTAGCCTTTCTTTTTCTTTAAGGGCAAAAAAAAAAAAAAAAAAAAAAGAGAAACAATCTCAGGTGATTCCCTGTGAAAAGTTTCTACCGTTTGCTTTTTCTGGAAAGCACAGAGAGTTCTCTGGATATTTATTTCAGGGTGCTTCTGCATTTGCCCAAATTAAAAGATTAATCAGGGGTCCTAATGAAGATACAAATCCAGGGGGGGGGTGGTGTCCCACCATTGAAGAACCGAAACACATTCCCTCAACCTGGGACCTGGAAAGATACATCATTGTAAAGAATCTCCCTCAACTCTCCATTAGAAAGTGATTGGGGGGGGGGGGGGGGATTTACTAAATTTCCATCTGTTGAAAGTGCCTTCCCCAACAAACCAAATCTCTCTAAAACTTGGGAATAATCTTGTTTTCATAGGAAACCCCGCAGGATCGTTGGGTAAACAGAATTAGGCTTATTTCATAAGATCAGCCTGTCACACACTTCATCTGTGACCACATTTGAATACAAAAAACCTTTCTAAAACTTCTCCAAGCATCTTTCTCTCTCTTTACATGGGGTCCTTTCAAATGAAGCCAATTTCCGGGTACTCTGATCCAATTAATCTTTCCTGTGCAGAATTCAGAATAAAGGACACCATTTCTGAGCGGTTGTTGTGGAAGGATGGTTTCTGAAAATGGTCTTTGGCAAACTCCCATCCTGGGTCCCCTGGCTCTCTGCCACCCCACGCCTACCCCGTTTGACTTTTCTTCCTGCAGATGCGAACTCAACCAGAGAAATTATGCCCAACCCCTATGGAGAAAAAAGCCCTGCTGGGTGTGTCATGCAAACAGAGCCTGTTCTTGCCAGTGGACATTTGTCTTGTTAAAAAATTCCACCATCCTCCACTCTGAAAGGGAGATCTTGTCTGCTCCATGGGGAGACTGGAAAACGCATTGCGTGTTCCAAAGGGAAGGAGGACTATTTCTGCAAGCCCAGCCCCAGCCCCTGAATTATTTTAATTGCAGCCCGGTGATGCCAAGGTGCTGAAGCACCCCCTTAGGCTGAGTGCTTAGCTAGGAGGTACTGAATTAAACTGTCAGAACATGCATAAAAATTGCAACGCAGCCTGTCAACAACATTTGTTAAGAGACACGGGTGAGCCTGGTGACTTGTGTAGGAAAAGAGCTGCTTGTGCAGAGCCATCAAAGCACAGCCTGGAACTAATGGGGTATTCAGAGGTCTTGTTCTACTTCATTGGTCAAAGCCAACACAAGCCTGTAAGATTTGGGCCCATTTGCTGTTTATTACTATGGTAATAAAGGCCACTTAAAGATACAAACCCATCTTGTATTGGCTTCAACCCAGGGCTGCTTTTCAAAATTGGATCACTCAAGTCTCTTTTCTCAAGCTCTTTAAAACAAACCTCCCCCCCCCCTTTTTTTTATGGTAACAAAAAACAAATCCCTGAAAAATTAAGAGTCTTATCAAAGGACAGCATAGTCGTAAACAATCGTATTGTGTATTTATCTTGTGTCAATTTCCTTTTTTTAACATCTGCCCTGGGAGGGTCAGCTTTACGCACCATCATGGTTCAGCTACACTTCCCAGGTATTGGATCAAACGTCAGTTCAGGTGTTTGGGGGAACATATTTGGTAGGCGTTATGAAAGCCCCAAGTTCAGTTGACGGTACATAAGGGAGATTATCCTACATAATCTCAGAAGGCCTGAATCAATAACTTGAGAGGTTTTAAAGAAACTTTTTCTTCCCTGAAGGAGAAGAAATTCTGCCTGGGGACAGCAGCACCTGTGCCAAGCATTGCACCCACCTTTCCTGAGTACCCACAGTACAGATGCTGGACTTGTGTGCACAAACGCACCACTGCAGAAGCCCAGTCCTTACTACAAATCTCTTAATAATGTACCGTATATACTCGAGTATATATGGTATCTCCCATTCGCGCTCTTTTTCCCTGGCTTACCCCTGACGATCCATATCCTCCCATAGTCCCCAGCCTCTCAGACTTCAACGAAATATCTTTTAATCACAAGTCTCAAACTGGAGGTTTGCACACTGCATAAGGTTCATGTTTTTTTTGGCCATCTCCATGTATCTGCATAGTATGTCAAAGAAAGGGAAAAAACTCAATTAGTTGCCAACATGCAAAACTCCTGAATATTTCATGATTTCTCTCTATCTCTCTCTCTCACACACACACACACATACACACATACATACACTCTGCATTTCTGGTTTCTCTTAGAAAAGAAAAGAAAATCTTGGGGATTTGGCTTCCGTGGGTCTGTACCCCCACTGGCAGCATCAGCTAGAATAGAAAGTAACTTCCTCCTTCAGCAGAGCACCTGCTCAGCGGTTTGCCACAGTCTCCACCCCTCCTTACTGTCTCCCCAGCAGCCTAGCTAATCTGTACAGGCCTTTATTGTCTATCCCCCACCAAGTCTCCTGTTGAAATTTGATCCCTCTTGTGGGGGGTGTTGGGCGATGGGGCTGAGTTCTTCATGAATGGCTCAGCACCATTCTTAACTTAATGGGGGGTGGGGGCTATTAGTTGTTAAAAGGAGCCCAGAATCTCCCTCTCCTCTCTCTTTCCTCCCACCTCCGGCCATGTCATCTCTGCATACACCAATGCCTCCTCTTTACCTTCTGCTAAGACAGAAAACACACCAAGGCCCTCACCAAAGCCCAATGTTTTTTTTTCTTTTTTTTTTTTTTAATTTCAGTTTAGTATGAGGATACAAAGGATTAGGTTACACTGTTTACTTTGGTAGGTAGAGTCCAAATTGTAGCTGTGCCTCTCACTCAGGAGGTGAGCCATATACCCTTACATTGTGCCTGACCGGTGAGAGCATAGAAATCCCCTTCCATCCTCTCCCCACTGCCCCCAACTAGAGTTTGTGTTCTTCTCTTGTGGGGATGTGTATTTGTTCGTTTACTGCAGCAATTCTCAACCTGTGGGTTGCAACCCACAGGAACTGTATTAAAGGGCCACAGAATAGGAAGGTTGAGAACCACTGCTCTACTGGTTTCATAGTAGTATTGAATACACTGGATACTTGCTTTTCCACTCTTGTGATACTTCACTAAGTAGAATGTTCTCCAATTCCATCCAGGTTAATATAAAAGATGTAAAGTCTCCATCTTTTTTATGGCTGAATAGTATTCCATGGTATACATATACCGAAGTTTATTAATCCATTCGTGGATTGATGGGCAGTTGGGCTGATGCCCAATCTTGAACTTTCCAACTATCAGACTTGTGAATTACATAAACCTTTTCTCTTTATAAATTACCCAGTCTCAGCTATTCTGTTAAAGCAATGCAAAATGGGTTAAGAAAATACCCTTTACTCTACCAAAAGTAGAACATTTTCAAAAATAGAGGGAGAGGCCCATGTGTTTCAAGAAAAAAAAAAGGGGGAATATACATTATTTCTTGGCATAAATGAAGACCATTTCTATGCCTTCAATTTTCCAACCAAGTAAGTCCAGGTTATAACCTACCTCATCTCATATCTATGACCTTACTGGTAGGCATGTATTGTTTGCAATTCCTTCTTAAACACTGCCTATTTTAGAAAAAAAAAAAAAAAAATCACTACAAAATCATTCCTTTTACTCTTTAACAAAAGAAAACCCTAAAGATTACAAAGGTGAGTTGTAACACACAGGGACACTATGATGATGGCTTTTAAAGAAATTCATTGAATTGCAGCCCTCAGTACGAGGGAAGGGGGTGGAAGACTCCAGCACCCCTCTTTCTAGGCAATCCGGACATGCAATCTTTTGCCCACCATAACACTTGATGGTTAAGAAGGAAAAATATGGTCCAGTGGAAAATGCCACACACTGGGAGGTGGGCATTTCTGTCCAGTTCCCAGTCTCCATCTTCCACACTAGACTCCGTTTCTTCCTCTGAGAAATGTGGGCCGTGGGGTCTCCAAGTGTAACTCTGTCTCTGCCTAGAGCTTCCAGGGTTCAATCCTCGACCAAACAAATGTCTCTCTAGGGGGTGAGGCCAGGGAAAATGTGTGTTTTTTAAGCTACCAGGTGATTCTGATGAGCAGACAGGTTTGGAATTTGCTGGACTAGAAAGTGTCTCAAGTTTCTTTCAGCTCAAAAAGCTGATGTACCCAGGAATCTAATTCTGCAGGCATCTCTCTAGATACTGGACAGGCGATGTTCCAAACGTATTCATGCCCTGGGGCCACTGGGATATGGTTTTAAAGACTTGAAGCATTGCCACACTGCCTTAGTCACCTGGCAGGACCTGACTTATCATTTTGCCTGTAATTTATGTCGCCTGGTGGTTTGGAAATTCATTCCAAGTTCACATGCAAGGCAAGTTTGATGGTTGAAGTCAATAGATCTGAACTGTGATCTCCAGGTAAAAGACGCGAATCTCCTCAATTCCCACCTGGAATCCCCCTATTCTCTGCTGCCAACAGCTTATGTAAGGACACTTAAAAGGGGAAAGATGGTCGCCTTTCCTAAATAAAACACAGAAAGTATCCTTTAGACTCCAAAGATCATTTGGCAACAGATCACCGCTGGCACACAGACCTAACCTCTTCAGAGCACATTTCTAAGAGTCATTGCTCTCAGATCCTGAGGGGCTCTTTCTGGTCTCAGTGGGGGAGGGTTATGTTTTTTCCTAATACAAACAAAAGGCATTAGAAGCATATGATAGCGCTGTGGGTGCCACTGTGAAAAAAAATATGGATTTTGCTTTTGTAATGTGTGACTATAAGATCACAGTGTTAGTTGCAATAAATTATCACTTTCGGTTCCTGCTAATTGCTAGAATCTTCTGCCATGGGCTGCAGCGTCGTGGGCCAAAAAAAAAAAAAAAGAAAAGAAAAATTTTGGAGCCAGATACAAATATGCGTCCTGCTGGATTGTGAATGGCATCTTGGATCTTGAATAAATGCCTAAGGAAACAGCTGGGGATGAGGGCCTGGGAATCAAAGACGTCATTATGCAATTACGGAGAAAAGCAGGCTCTCTTTAAAAGAGAATTCTGACTTCTCTGTCAACCCACTGACCCAGGGCAGCCTCCGCCCTACATATCTCCCCAGCTATAACGAGCACTGTCGGGGTATGACAGAACCAAGTCGGGTGACTGGTGTCAAAGTTTAAAAAAAAAAGTTTAAAAAAATCGAACCTGACCCTTTAAAGGAAGAGATCCTTCCGTGTCTTCTAAGCCACAGAAAGAGCAAAACCCACAAGGGCAGCTGACAGCATGCCAGGCTTCTCCCCGGCGACCCTCAAGTATGCCACAGATGTCCCCACTCCACCCCGTCCATTTTCCTCCTCAGATTATAGAGAGAATCCAGCAAAATCTTCTGGGCACAAAACTCTGCCCCAGGCTCCTTCTCATCATGCTGTTGATGGTCAAGTTTTGCCTTCAGAAGCTGTACAGCCAGTGTTTGTTAAGTACTTAATAGGTGTGGGGTGTACCACGAAACAAAATAAATGAAATCCCTGCCCTCCTATAATTGGTCTTCTCTTATGAGGGGAAGAGAAAGCAAAATAAATGAGAAAACGATAAGGTATATTCTGTCTGATGAGGATAATGATGATGTGGAAAAAAAGAAAGTCAGTGTGGACGGGCGGGAGAAGGCAGTGGTGACTTTAAATAGGATATCCAGAGAGGCCTCTTCCACAGGGGAGAGGGGTGGGGGCAGCTCTGGGGTGCACAAAAGCACATAGAGAGCGGAGGCCCCTGGATCAGGGCCCTGCATCCTCAGACAGCAGGGAGGCTGGCACGGCTGAACAGCATGAGGGAAAGGAAGAGTCTAGGAGGTGGGAACAGAGGACATGGGGGAGGGGAGGGGACGGATCCACGGCCACACCCAGACTGGGGCTTCCCCTCTGAGTAACAGGGGAAGCCCTTAGAAGGATCTAAGCAATGGAAAGATGTGATCTAACTTATATTCTCAAAAGACATTCTGCTTGTGTGTTAAGAAACAAAGGGGTAAGGGCTTGGCTGGGGGCCAAGAGGTCCAGGCAGGGAGTGGGGTAGAGCAGGGTTTTGGCTCCTGCCACATATAAAGGCCAAGAAAGAGAGTGTCAGGTCCACCTTGTTAACTGCTGTGTCCCAGAGCTGAGCTCAGGCCCCTGAGTAGAGCAGAGCGCAGGTAACAAATGGCAGTTCTGTTTTGAAAAACCTGGCAGGTCATAGTCCACTTGCTCATCAGAAGACCAACTTCGCTGGATGAGCAGCAGTGAAGCCTTGCTGCTTTGGGGTATTATCTGTGTAACTCGAGCCTTCTCTTCCCCTCATCCCTTATTGGAAGAGGACAGTCTGACTGATGGCCCAGGACAGCGGCAGAAGCCCCACCCTACCCCTCCTCTGCCTCTCACACTGCCTGGCTCTCTGACCTTGTACCTGCCATTTATTTTTGTCTGTGCCTCAATTTCTCCGTCCTGAAAATAAGAATAATTCTGTCGAGGGAACATTATGAGGATGAATGAGGTAATAAGGACATGCCCGAAAGCAGTTTGAGCTCCTTCAAGAACCAGCTATAACACAGGGGTCCATTTTTCTACCTCTCTGCTCCTCTCCCGATAAATAAAACTGCCAGAGGGGAAAAGTCCGTCTGGGGCATAAAGGAAAAGGAAAGACAGACAAAGGCAACAGCGCTTTTCTTTAAAGCAGCTTCTAAGGTGTCATGAAGCGTCTTAGAGGAACCTCCTTGGCCACAGAAGGGGAAAGAAGGCAGAGAATGTCCAAGAAACGGGGGGATGATTTTTGCCTCAATTTAGGGGCCAGAAAGTGCCTCAGAGACGCTTAGAAAAAAACTAGTTAGCACTCCTGGTGCCCAAAGAATGGCAAAGCTAACCAGGAGGTCAGACAAATGCCTTCAGTAGTAATGTGAAAAAATTTGCCCATGACACTGATCCAGTTTGGGCTGAGGACATGCTTGGTTCAGCACAGGGTAAACCTCTTAGATAAAATAACTATCGGGCTCCTTTCAATGAAACAAACACTGTCATGGTCCTCTCACTGCCGCCCTTAAGGCCTCTTTATGACGCCCTTAAATGAGAGAGATCTTTGCTGCCCCTCATTCCAGGTGTATTTTCAGACCGTCACTGACTTCTGTATACATTTTGTGCCAAACTTCTAGAAAATGTTGACTTATTTAACAAACAATGATGGATTTTTAAGAGGGATATTCTAATGTGGTGTGTTGATGCTAGCTTGTTTTTTGTTGTTTGCTCTTTGGCATTCAGGAAATACAGATCAGAGTGGTTGTCAAAATGGTTAACAGAATTTTAAAGCACAACTAATTTTTTAAAGCAACCCTTACGGGCCCGGCGTGGTGACTCAGGCCTGTAATCCTTGCACTCTGGGAGGCCAAGGCGGGTTGAATGGCTTGAGCTCAGGAGTTCGGGATCAGCCTGAGCAAGAGCGAGACTGTGTATCTAACAAATAACTGGGCACTGTGGCGGCACCTGTAGTCCCAGCTACTTGGGAAACCGAGGCAAGAGGATCACTTGAGCCCAAGAGTTTGAGGTTGCTGTGAGCTATGACACCACAGCACTCTATCCAGGGTGACAGAAAAGGACTCTGTCTCAAAATAAGTAAATAAATAAATAATAATAGAGTAAAATGAAAAGAAAATAATAAAAGAAGATAAAGCAACCCCACTGACAAGCTTTCATAAATGAGGAAACTTAATTCTGCAATCACAGAATTGAGCAGTGAGGAGAGAGGTGACTTAGAGGCAGATAACTTATCTGTGTAAACTATGCCAGGGCCTATGAGTGGCCCTGGGGACAGTCCTGCATTCACACCTCCATTCCTGCTTTCTCCAGCATTACCTCAAGTTCTGCACAACAGGGTACTGAGTGCTAGACTGCTCTGGGCTTCCTCCCCTTTCTCCCTTGGAAGGACAGGGCAAGAGGCCTGGCCAGGACACGGAGGTGAGGCCTGTTCTGGCAGAATGAGCTCCTCTGCCTTCTCCCCTTTCTACTGCAAGCCGTTCACTCCTGTCAACACAGCAAAGGAAGGCAAGGAAGCCACCCATTGCTGGAGAAGGAGGAATAGGGCTAACTCATGTCCGATTATCCTTTTCACCTTTTCCATGTTACGGATTAGGCTGAAGTCCCCACCCTCACTGCTGACAGGAAGCCTGTGGTAAAATGAACGTGGAGATGTTGCTGTGCGTGGGGACAGGACACTGAGGTGCTAGGCGCACGAGTCCCACTGGGAACACAGTTTGAGCCCGCTGCCTGGCAGGGGGGTGGTGGTTGCCCTGCTACGACTGCAAAATAACTCTTTTTCATTAAAAAAAAAAAAAAAAAAAGCTCATCCCATACATTGTAAGTACACTTTTTATGCAAATAGAATCTCCATCTAAATGAAACAGAAAGCTACTGGGTCAGAGAGAAGCCACTGAATATTCTTTTGATCTCATAACTAAAGGGACTTGCTTTTTAAAATCAGAGACTACAAAGAAAAACAAATCCAGAGCCCTGTGCCTCAAACACTAGTATTTACTATTGTAAATAAATTGGCATTTAGTGTTTTTGTATTTTTTTCCCTCTCCCTACCTCCTCCTATCCGTGCCATGATATTTTGTTTCTGATATTTTGTTTATATAGATATAAAATTGGAGCCCATATTGTTTTTTTTCTGTAAAAGTGACGCTCTTTTCACGGATGTATTATAGAATAATCCACTGAGTAGCTATATCACATTTATCCAGTATCTTTAGCATCTTTCTCCACAGCTGATGAATCACCACACAGGAAGGAGAAGGGAGCATTCCACTTTATAGGTTAAAAGTCAAATGTCCGTCAGTGGCTAATGGGAGCTGTACTAGGCTGAAATCCAGACTCCACTCCTGGAGACCACGGGGGAGAGTCAGCACTCAGGCTGGGCTAGGGCTCACGGGGCACCACTAAAGAACATGTTCTAAATAACAGTTACATCACCTCCAGAGAGGTCTCAAACACCCTCATCTTTGTGTCCAGTCCTGGGGAAATTATGTCCCTGAAAGGTCCATAATTCTCTTGTCTCTGTTTCCATCGCAAATCATTCCCTGTCAACCGTTTATTTGCCGGAGAAAGGACATCGCCAGATCGAATTAGATCAGGCTAGAGACCAATCACACAAAACAGTAACACAGCAGCCGGCCTCATCCCTGAATTATGGCTGAAACTCACGGACGTAATTCCAGAGGAAAGAGAGCTGGACCCTCAGAAGACATCTTGGACCCTCAGAAGACATCTAGGGCCCAGGGGGTGGAGAGGCTTTGATGAACAGAAGTTCCCATCCATGATGAACGAACCAACCACTTTGGAATACAGGAGCGATACTGATATTGCCTCTGGCTTTACTTTTTATTTTTTTAAATTATTTTTTCTAAACATACACCTTTATTTTTATTTATTTATTTATTTGTTTGCAGTTTTTGGCTGGGGCCAGGTTTGAACCCACCACCTCCAGTATATGGGGCCGGCACCCTACTCCTTGAGCCACAGGCGCCGCCTGCCTCTGCCCTGTTTTTAAGCAAGACAGCATAACTGGTTCCCAGTCCCAGTGGTTTCCGCTCTGCCATCTCTCTAGGTTTTAATATTATTAAAGCCTTAATAATAGGTAGGCTAAACACACGTGTCATGAATCCTATTAGTCTAAGTGGCTCTTTGCCACTTAGACAATGCATGCAGAAAACTTTCTATGGCACGTAAGCAAACCTCCCTAATTCAGACGACTACTTGGAAGTGAAGCTGATCTGAATTATGCATTACTTAAAAAAAAACAAACAAACAAACAAAAAAAAACCCTGTTAAGTACGGGCAGAAACCCCTTTTCAAAAAATAAACTTTTATCTAGTAGAGTGCTTTGGTTAGCTGCCTAAAGGAACAAGTTAGAGCATCCTTGAGTAAATACCTGCTTGTAAAATGCCTGAGGATACTTTAAAACTGCTCTCTTGCTAAAGGGCAAATTTCTCAGGATTGTTCCAGAGTATTCTTTGCTTAGCAAACCCTTTCTCCAAGGTGAGTGTACACAGGTAAACCTCAAGCCACGATCTTCATCTGAAGGATCCTAAATTCCAAATTCCTGGAGTCTACATCAGCGAAGATCAGGTAGAATGAGAACCTTGTGGGGAAGCAGATATGTGTTGCTACCGCCTGCCAGTCTTCAAGTTCATTTATGCTGACAAAAGCCACGGAAGGGCTTCAAGGCAGAAATGAGATTAGAAAAAAAAAAAAAATTGTATTTTGAGGTCAGCATATAGTAGGAGGAAAGCAAAAAAAAAAAAAAAGCCCTATCTACTACTTCTCGTGAGAGTGTTTTAGCTTTTGAGTTGTGTGTGTGTGTGTCATTTATTTCATTTTATAGGAAGAAGAAAGTTTGGGGGAAGGATGTTGTTATAGAATTAATGATGGTCATTTGGCAGAACCAAATGAAACCATCAGCAGCCCTCTTGTCCCAATTAGAGTAAAATCCAGAGTCCTTCCCAAGGCACAGAAAGAAGGTGGGGCGGGGCTCAAGTCGCCTTGCTCTCTCCCACTGGCCCCTCCTGAGCACACACCTGTCTCTGGACACCGACACCGGCTGCTCCTGCGTCCCTACGCTCTCTCCCTATTCCTGCAGGCCGCAGGAGAGAACACTCCCTACGCCCTGTAGCCATGATTTTCAATCGGTGTGCCATGAAAAATTTCCAAGATCATTAATTAAATGATTTTTGAAAGAAATTCAAAGCACATTTACATATTCTTTTTTATCCTTTTCTTTTTTTTTTTGATCCACATCCTGTAACTGTGGTGCAGAAGTTGACCTATGGGTTCAAGTGCTCCCTGAGATAAAAAAGCTTGAGACGCACTTCCATCTAGCCTAGTCCTCCCGACCTGTGCCCCCGTCACGGGGGTGGGTTATCTTTATAGCCCTTTGCTTTTCCCGGCAGGTCATCTGTTCCCTATGTCCTTCCCACCATTAGAATGACAGCTCCCTGAGGGCAGGGGATTCACTGTTGGCAGCGGCACCACCAGGGAGAGCTCACAGAGGGCCCTCCGTGAACACCAACAGGTGAACCGGGTAACTGTGCGGCGAGATGCCTGCAGCACCTGCGCAGCACCAGGAGCTCACACTCACTCTCACACACAGCAGAGTCAGCACGGACAGCAGCCCACGGGGCTGGGCTCTCAGCCTGACCCTCGGCCCACTCAGACCCAGCAAGTCAAGAAACAGCTCTTTCTGCTCCTTCCAGTAACATTAATTGTTGGTCATAAAACTTCAAAGAAACAGCTATTTATAGCTTGATTAAAGCCCTTTTTTCCACACAGACTCACCACAGCACTTTCCAGCTCAGTTCCCATGAGCACGCTGAAAACAGCGTCCTGCCCACTTCCTGTGGAAGCAGCTTGGGTCCTGAGGCACGCCGACCCTTTTTTTTTTGTTCCAGAGTTCAGTCTTTCGGTTTCTTTTGGGTTTTCTCAGTTGGGTTTTTTTTCACTCTTTTTCTCAGGCACCCAAGACCCCACTGAACCGCCCCCATATCCAGCCCAACAACCAGAACGGATGAGCAAATACGAGTAACCCCACAGGGTGAGAAGGCTCCCTCTCAAAACATCCTTCCCAAGGAAAACAAGCAGACACCACAAAGTTTCGCAAGGTCTCGGCCGACGAAAATTGGTAATCTGTTTATCAAGGCCCGAACACTAGAGCGGGGCTGGGGAAACATCTGTTTAGTACACCGATTCGAGGAAGCAAATCCTGTTGTTAGGTAGGAAGGTCCGTACCTTGAACATGAGTCATGGTGATGATTTACTATCAAACATTTGCCGGAAACTTTACAAATATTTCTAATCATTACGAAAACGAAAATGTTGTGAGATCAATAACTAATTATCTCTGTATAAAATATGAGTAAAGAGACTTAAAAAAAAAAAATGCAACTGTGAGATGGTAGAGACAGCCTCTGTACCCACCATAGGGGGCCCTCTCTGATGAAAATCTTCCTTCCCACCCTGGGGATGGGGCACTTGGGCAGCGTGAATTGTAGCAAACAAACAATTGGCCACCAAAGTTCTCCAATTTGGGTAAAATGGAATTGGCTTGATTCCTGATAAGAGCTAAGTTCAAGGTACAGGGAGTTCATCATCACGAAACATTAAGATAAACAATATATAGAACTAAAAGTGAGCGCCAACAGGAAGTATTCCTTGGAAGAGAAGGGATCCATAGGTCTATTCAGCTTTCAAAGAGGGAGATCAAGACATATCGTGGGCCTCTCAGGTAACTGTCAGCAGACGATGACTTTTCTTCGACTATCTGGGGTATACCTGCTGCGGTCTTAGCAGCCCACGAGAAGTACTAATTGTGATGATTAGTAAGTACAGTGCGGTTCTCCACATGGACCACGTATTTGAGAGATGATGTGCCCACAGTAGAAGGAGAGCCCCTCTGTAGATGATATCATCTGAGAAAAATGGAAACTAAAGTGGTCTTCATGGGTTAGGTTAGAAAACCCCTTTTAGTTTCAAAAAGAAACCCCCTAGGAAAACAGTGCAAGTCTGTTGTCGTTTTTCTGACTCTGGTGGGTCTGCCGCAGCCCAGATAATGCTTGCTCACGACAGCGAGGTGCACTAGCCTTTGCACCATTCACCCGTGCAAGGTCCCCGGCAGCTCAGGGATGCTGTCCACAGCTCAGGGCCCAGATCCACAGATCTTATCTTTGCCTTTCTTACCTGAGGCTCACTTCTGGCTGTAGAATTTTGCACGGCTGTGCTGGAGAAAGGACCCAGTGGACTGCAAGGCCCTGTGGCCTCCTTACCCTGTAAAGTCCCATCCACAGGCCACAGGCCATGTTTAGGAATGTAGGTGTGGGCTGCTTGGAGGCCACCTTGCAAACTGTGCCCAGCCTAGCTGGGGACCAATGACATGGCCTGGGGGTAGATGAGCTGATTCCATCAGATTTTTCCTTTTTAGGGATCTTGGGGAGTCAATAGTACCACTGAGGCCACACTACAGAGAGGCTCTAGGAGGGCAAGGTCAGGATGCAGAGTGGAGCTAAGAAGTTATGAGTAAGCAGAATGCAGAGCAGGAGCCAGAGAGCTGGGCCACGGTGTGATGGAGCCTTGGACTGTCGAGGGTCCTAGGCCTCCCTGACTCTAGAATGTCCCTCTACTTCCCATCCTCCCCGAGGCCTGTCTGGTCCACATTTCTGGCTCCTCCTGAGCATGTGTACTCACATTAAGTGAGGGAACATGTATGGTTTCCTTGCACAAAGGGAGCCTGTTAAAAGAGCATAGAAATGGCCAAATTCCAGGGAGAGGGCTGCAGGTACCAGTAACTTCAGTCTCCTCTTTCAGCAGGACTGTAAACATGAGGACCTGAGGGACCTTCCCTGGGCCAGCAGCCACCTGCAGGTGATTGTTCTGGTCACCCAAACTGTGAAATCAAATCCTCCTTAGTCAGGACTTCTGGTCCAGCGTGGAATCATGTTCTGGCTTCCAACCTCTTGGCCAACTTCTTCCCAGCTTGTTGTTGCAGCACAGGGTGAGATGAAGGACTTAAGATAAGTTATTCCAGGCCTGGCCTGACCTGCTCTGAAAATGGAGAGCCGCCCAGGCGCCGCCCAACTTGACTCTCCAACGTGGTGATGTTTGAGACAAGCCTCCTTTGACATGGAACTAGCTTTCTTCTACCTGTCCATGGTTTTTTGGAAGTTGGGCACCTCTTCCTTGCTCCACTTAGAAAGGACTGAGCTTTTATTGAGAACGTTCTAAATGTCTGGATGCTTTACATCCTTCCAGTGGAAAGTGAAAAGCACCAGCCCATGTCACTCTTGAAGACTCAACTGAAGGACTTAGAATCAGGGACTTGCTCCCAGGCTGTTCCGTAATTCTCACAGATTCACTCCTCACAATGCAACCTGCCTTCTCCCCTCTGATGTTCAAGCATCCTCCCCCACCATCCTCTGGGCCATCTGTGCTGTTAGGTGGACAGCCCAACCCTGAATCATGTACCTTTCCTAGGCTGCTTTTCCCTTCCCCTACTTACCTCCCCCTCCCATTTAGTCATTTTTTTTTATGAGACGGTCTCACTATGTTGACCTCTGTAGAGTGCTGGGGCATCACAGCTCATAGCAAACTCAAACTCTTGGGCTTAAGTGATTCTCTTGCCTCAGCCTCTCAACTAGCTGGGACTACAGGCACCTGCCACAACACCAGGCTATTTTTTGGTTGCAGTTGTCATTGTTGTTTAGCAGGCCCAGACCAGCTTGAACCAGCCAGCCTCCAGCTCAGTGTATGTGGCCTAAGCCCTACTTACTGAGCTATGGCCAAACCCCCATTTAGTCTTGAGGCCTCACAGGAAGGAGACTCTCTGAAGAAAGTCTACTAACCTTTTTATCCATACCCTAAAGTCGGGCCTCTACCCACCCAGAGGAGACCCATTCCTCAGTTTGGAATTTAAAAGACTTTGAATGCGTGTATACTGATAAGGTATCCTGCATCAGCCCCAAGTTTTGATGAGTCAATTTTCTTTCAGAAAGTGAACATAGGCAAATTTGAGCTCCATACCCTTAGAGATCATCAAGAAACTCACCAGCGGAAGACATTCCTTCTTAGCCCTAAGCTTGCATTTCCTTATGCAAGTTTGGCCTTTGAATACCAATCAAATGAAAATCATGATTTGTACTGAGAAATTAAAACTTGCATTTCTGTACTTGGGAGGCTGAGGCAAGAGAATCACCTAAGCCCAAGAGCTGGAGGTTGCTGTGAGCTGTGATATCACGGCGCCCTACCGAGGGTGATGGAGTGAGACTCTGTCTCAAAAAAACAAACAAACAAAAAAACTCCAAAAACTCGCATTTCTGCTCTGTTCCTCTAACACTGGAAGGGTGGAAGGCTGACTTCACTTCTCGGACAAGGGCATTACCATTTACTGAGCATCTATCTACTATGTGCTGGGAATGACATTCATGTTCACCAAGCAAAAGTAAAGCAGCAGTGTGATCCATTTATAGACCGTTTATTTAGGAGAGCCGCCACAGGATGTGAGTTTACCTTCTTTCCTACTCACTACTGACTATTTCTGCTTCTGAAGCCCATTCGATGAGTGGGCAACTGTTGTTATTAAGTAATAAGATGGAGGATATTACATATTTTTCTAGGTCTAAACAGTTATTACAAAGATGACATAATTTTAAAATCAAAATGTTGCAGGAAGATGAGGCCCAATGGACAAAAAGAACACCCAAACATCATGTTTGGAAGAGGAAGGGCTTTATTCACCAGCTGGAAGCTTACGACATAGAACTCCAAATGGCTGCGCTCCCCGCTTGGCTTGGTCTTTCCTTTTTAATCTACAGTCAAAAAGTTCCAACCCACGGGTACCTTTTTCATTGGCCAGTTTGAATTAAGCAGGAGATGCTATTCCAGCCCCCATGGAACTATAGGATTTCACAAAAGTGGAAATTTCCAAATTCCCGAAAGTTAAGATAAATTCCCAAGAGCGGAGTCACCATGGAGAGGACCCTGCAGGTGTATCCTTGTGGTCTCCTTGAGAAGACCTGTTCTGCTAGCCCTCACCCTTCTCTGAGGGTATCCTCTGTCAAAAGCAGAGAAGAAATCGGTTCTATCTGGATCACTTTTACTTGCTAGTCTTTGAGTACCCTCAACTTATTGAGAAGAGTGCATTTCGGATGTAATTTTCTTTTTCGTTAGTTAGTTTTCTAGGTGACAGGGGAGCAAACGAGAAAAAAAAAAAAAGAAACAAACCATGAGGCTGTGCCCACATCTGCCCAGTGAACTGGGAAGCAGAGAAGCTCTTTCTCAAAGCTCAGCAAAGCAGACCACTCAGTGGGCACCTCCCAGACATTTGTCCTCAACCTTATCTCTCTTTCTTGGCCACAGTCACCCCTGGAATGACCTAGGCCATAGCCCTTTGGTTACTGGGAAGATCTAAGAGACCTGTAGTGGGTGATTTTGAAAGTGATGACACCAACACACCTCCCACCAGAGCTGAGGTCATGGTACTTCAGCATTTTTACCCTTAAACATATATATCTATGAGTATTCACATATCAATAGATAATAAAATGAATGGCTGAGTACATAAATGAATACATGTTTGGCTTTACAGCACTGAAAATATCCTTTCTTTTTTACTTAACATGTAGTAAATCCCAACTCATGGGCCTGTTGTGAGGATGAAAAGAGATACCATTTACAAATTGCTTGATGTAAGCTAGTATCACTATTTCATTTCACGCAATAGTTATGTGATTTTTATTATTTATTCTTGGTATTATTTTTTATAACTTATTTTTGATATTATTTGTGGACCTTTACGCATTATCTATATTTATATTTATACCTCTCTCTGTACACAGCTCTGGCACATAATCAGTATGTCTCCCAAGCCCTTTATTGGGAACACGGGAAACCCCTTTGCAAATAGGAACATCTTTCTTTCTTTCTTTTTTTTTTTTAATTGTTTCAGGTTAATTGCGGGTACAAAGAATTAGGTTACAATGTTTGCATTTGTTAGGTAAAGTCCCTTTTATAATTGTGTTCCGCCCCCAGGGATATGCCATCTACCCTAACATTGTGCCCATTAAGTGGGAGCAAACCTATCCCCTTCCCTCCTCTCCTCTTCCCATTCTCTCAATCCCCTACACTCCACCTGAAATTAATTTTTTTTTTTTTTTTTTTTTTTTGGCAGTTTATGGCCAGGGCTGGGTTTGAACCCACCACCTCCGGCATATGGGGCCAGCACCCTACTCGTTGAGCCACAGGTGCTGCCCTGGAATTAATTTTTCTCTTAAGTGGTTATTAGATTGTCTACTGCCTTCATATTAGAATTGAGTACATTAGGTTCTTCCTTCTCTACTCTTGTGATACTTTATTAAGAAGAATGTGTTCCAACTCAATCCAGGTTAATACAAAAGATGTAAAGTCTCCATATTTTTTAATGGCTGGATAGTATTCCATGCTATACATAGGCCACAGGTTGTGAATCCATTCATGGGTTGGTGGGCATTTAGTTTGTTTCCACATTTTGGCAATTGTTGACTGAGCTGTGATAAATAGTCTAGCGTGATGTCCATCACCTAACCCCAGTGAGAATAGCTCACATCACAAAGTCTCAAAACTGTAGATGCTGGCATGGATGTGGAGAGAAGGGAACACTTCTACACTGCTGGGGGACTACAAGCTATGCGCCTCTCTCTTTAAGATGGTCTGCTAAAGGCCAGGAGCGCCCCAGGGCTGTGGCCCTGGCGCCCTTTGGGCTCCTAAATCAGCTCCTTCCTGTTTCTCTCTGGCTTCTCAGACATTCTCCACCGCTGTGTAAACCAAGATGTTCATGATGGTCTGGTTCTGCCTGCGGTGCCGTAAGACTGATGTGAGTGGTTAACCAAAGCAGCCCCCACAGAAACTGCAAGGGTGGAGTCAGAAATTTCTTTCTATGAAAAATGCAAAGCACAACCTCAGAAAAAAGAAACCCAGTTTGTGTTAAAACAAAACAGGAGGATGATCCTTTCAACCACCTGGCAAGAGACCCTCTTCCCATGAACACAGGAAAGTTGCCAAGGAGTTAGAAAAGACCAGGGATGAGAATTGCAGAGCTCCATTTAGCCCCCTCTGTGCTTCAGGAAAAAACTTTGAGCAAATGCAAGGCCTGGCGTTAGTGATCGGTTTACTGTAGCAGTATATTCCCTTTGTGCTTCAAACCTAATTGTCTTATCCTGTGTTGGAGCCTGTGACACGTGTGGAAGGGGGCTGGAGTCAAGAGCTTACACGAACAGATGAATAAAACAGCATTACCACTGAGTTTTGTTAGGAAGAAAACGTTGATGTCAGGCAAGATAGGCTAGATTCTATTACAGAAACAAATACCCTCAAAGCTTATCGCCTTAACAGGACAAAGGTTTGTTTCTTACATTTTTCTTAGGCTCAGTAGGGAAGCTCTGTTGACTGTGGTCACACAGGGACATGGCGGGACAGAGGTCCCCATCTGGACATCACTTCCTTAATTGCTGGGGCAGGAGAGGAGATCAGAGTGAACCACACACTGGCTCTTAAAATTTCTTTCCAGAAGCGACACACATCTCTGTCACTCACATGTCCTTGGCCAAAGCAAATCATGGTGGAAATGTCTGTTGTCAAAGATGCAGGAAACTGCCTCTATCCAAGCCTTCAAGCGGTGGGACCCTGATGTTTGAGACCAGCCATAATGATCACACAGGGCTCCCAACTGTGGAGTGCCTAACACCGGTCAGGTGCCTCACTCTTATCTAGACTCACAACAAAGACGAAAATGGCCCCAAGCCATTGGACCTGAATTCTGGTGTTCTGTGCCTGGCAGATCTGTGAGGTAGGTGTTTTGTGAACCAGTCACGCCAATCTCTTATGAAAATTTCAGAATTTTAGAGGTGTCTTCTAGTGCCCCTGGTCTCCCCACACTGAGTACCTCCTGGCCTTCTTATTCTGGACATCTGCCGCTGGTTACAGCTACAACACTGGACAATCTGTGACCTCTGTAAGCACAGGGAAGATATAAAGTTGAAAGCACAAAGAAAACTAAAAAAAAAATCACCCCCCTTCTATTTTCCCCACATGCTATGGGGTCTTTACCAAAGTCTGCATACTATGAACCACTCTGTGCTTGTCAAAATGACTACAGAGGTAAATGAATGTGCTGGCAGAACTCTCAAAGACCAGGCTCTGGATCTTCAAAGGCCTGTCCCTTCAGTTATATGGCAAAATCAAAACGCTGGGACCCCTCCAGTTGGCTGTGGTTCGTAAAATAGTTTTATGAACGCTTGTGATGCCAATTCTGAGGACAGGCTAGGGTGCTGGGTACACAGTTCTTATTGCCTATGTTTAACATCTACAAAGACTTAGAGAATGGCCAGAGAAGTAGCTATTCCTTGGCACCTGTCTCTCCCTGTCCTGTACAGGGTGACCTTGTGACCCCCACTCAATGTAATTCTCATAGCAAATCCATGCAATTGGTGTCACATGCCATTTACACACAAGGAGATGGAAGATTTGGAACTTAGTGCTAAGAAGGTCTAAAGCCCTGGGAAGACCCGGGCCTGAAGCACAAGTCCATGGGACTCTTTTCTTTTCCACTTCTCTGCCTCCCATTTCCTGAGGTGACCTACTTTAATATTGATTCTAACTTTGCTTACTGTTATTTCAGAGGATTGTTGGGGAATGAGATTCATTGGAACCTCCCCAGTTAAGCCCATCTGCTGGTACCAAGTTAAGAGGTCCTGGGCCTGTGGGTATAGTTGATGTGTCTCCACCTGGCACTGAATGGCTCCATTCCAACGGACTGATTTTGACTTAAACCACATTCCTGTGCTTACGGAATTTCTCACGAGTGGTCTTTTGGTTCTGGGGTATGAATCTGATATCAACCCAGTTAAGCCAAACCTTGAGGTTTTTGCTAAGGTTTCACTTTGAGTGAACCTGCCAATCAGAGTGAAACTAGGGTAGAAAAAGGGGTCCAAACCCACAGAAGTGGGAGGAAGCAATCTGCTTTGTCACTGGAGCACAGCAAGGCTCCTACCATAGACTAGAGGCAGCCAGATGACAAGAGCTCCTAGCGTGAGAACAGAGCCCTCGCCACTTACACTCTGTATGTGGCACGGTCTGAATTCCTGAAGCTTCATCTCCTGGCTGTCCTTGGCATTGGGTTTCTGAGAATTGCAATCCCTTGGTAGAGATCCCATTTGAACATGAAGCTGTGAGAAAATCCTTGACCTAAAGAGATTAAGATTTTGCCCAGGGCCCCATGATGAGGAAACAGTAGAGCTGGGAACGTTCTATTCCAAAGTGCCCGAGGTGATGGGATGATGATAATTAATTTCGAAAAGGGAGCGGGGTCCTGACTAGCACTTCTCTGCATCTCAACTTTCCTATCCCCACATAGGGGATGGGAAAAATGATCCTGGGAACCATACCAAAAAATTATAACAGTTGTTTTCAGACCTATGAATAACAAACACATAAAAGCTGTGTGTGTGTGTATGTGTGTTACATGTGCGTGTGTGGTACATATGCACGTGTGTGTTTGGAGGTGCAAAAGTCTTTACATCACTCCCTAATTGCACTGGAAGAGTTCAGCTTGCCAAATACATTATCTTAATTCAACAGAGTTGGTGATGCCATCTTTTGAGAAATCATCTCAATTCACAAAACCCCTTTTCTCTGAAAATAAATGCCATGATGTTTCAACAAGACCTTGATGGCCAGAAACAGATGAACAGACCAAAAGTAGATACCTAGTCCAGGCTGAACCTTTCAGATTCTCTCTCCTAAGATTTTTGGAATTGAGATCCAGTGTGGACAATTTGGCTCTAACTAAGTAGTGTTATAAGCTGGCTGCTGATTTTCCACTACGTGTGCAGAGGAGTAGAAAAAGCTGATGAATGGCAAGAAAAGAATTAATAAGCCAGATGCACAGGGAAAAACATAGGGGAGAGATAGAGAAAGGACGACCCATGTGGGTTCCTTGTGCTGCTCCTGCTCTTAGGGTCTTTCCTCCTAAGCCCAAGCCTTGTCACTGTGGGATTCCGTGGGACCCTCTTATGCCCTGATGTATCATCATACCTTCTCCTCCTCTACACATCCCAATCTCTTTTCTTAAGTTAGCTTGAAAGCCTTATATTAGTTGCAACGTACATAATCCACGAAAGCAATGATTTTTCTGTTTTGTACCCTGCTGTATCTCCTGTGCTTAGAACAGTGCCTCATATAGTAAGGGATGAATACTCAGCACATACCTGTGAACTAAACTAAATCAGGACTCTTAGCTTAATCAGCATCTTAGGGCATGGAAGGAACAGCTTGAGGATCTCTTTCTGCTTATCTTCAGCCTGCCAAATTTTCTGTATTCGTGCAATGGGGCAAAGCTACACCCAGAGAGGCATATGTTGTAATCACATTTGTGTCCAACCCCTACTCCCTCATTCCAAAGACACATGCTCGCAGAATGTGTTGTGTCTGCAAAATAATGATATAGCTCCCCGCCGCAAAGGCTGTGGTATACATAAAGAATGATGTTGTAATCACAGTTACCATCATTAAATGTATGAAATGTCACAGAAGAAAGAAGGAAGATGAGTGAAGGATGGTGAAAGAGTCTGTGAATGGGAGGTCAAAGCTGAGCATTTAAGAAAAATTTCAGATGGTTACAAGTAAAAATTGAAGCATCAACGAAGTAAGAACAATGGGGACCATACAATTCAAGAATATAAGTTCAGGGGGAGGAGGAGAAGATGTACAAAAACCTAGAGAGAGAAAGCCTGTCTCTAAGGGCCACAGGGATGAGTGACCTGGATTAGATGGATGGATGGATGGACAGATGGATGGATAGATACATGAATAGATATATGATTGGAAGGACGGATAGTATTTCTGTCTTACTTTCTTGGACAGCTCCCCCAAAAAAGATATGCAAAAATTGGACTTGAACAAAGCACTTACCTAGATGGACAGATGGAAGATGGTTGGAATACACTGCTCCTAGGAGGGTCTTATGATGGGGAGTCAAGTGGCGTGTGTGAGAAGACAGTGACTGCCCAGTCTGACACACCTTACAGCATATTTCTCTCTGTTTACAGCCCCATAATCACAAAAGGCTTAGCATAATGAAAGAATATTTCATGGAAAAAATCTAATATGCCTGCATAACTGGTGGCTTTACGACTACCAAGACTCCTGTGGAGAAAAGAAAGGAACTAATCTCTGTTTAAAAAAAAAAAAGTCACTATTTCTCCTCTGTCACAGATGGCTAGTGGACTACCAAGAACACAGACTCCTCTTCCATGGGCTAGAGATTCTGCTGGGTGCTGTTTCCCAACTGGAGAGTACATTTCTTAGCCCCTGGTATCACATAATAAATTCTGGTTACATATGGTAATCAGAAATGATGTTGAGTCACTTCTGGGTTGAGATGGTTAAATGTCCACCATCAACTCTCTGAACTTTCCTTGTTCTGTTACTAACACTGTGGATGCCAAAAATAAAGATGGTGGTGATAGAAGATGGAAGAGAGCCTCCCAGCTGGGCACAGCTACACTGGACACCATATGAACAAGAAATATTCCTATGTTAAGGCACTGATTTTTTTTCTTTGTTATAGCAGTTAGCTTTCCTTGACCAAGATAAGTCAAAAGTATTATATTTGAACATCTCCACTGATGTCTCTGTCAAATTTTGGGGAAAAAAATAACTCGTGGGACAACATTCTTTGATCTCTGGTTTGGAGAAGCCAAAGAGAAAAATAAGGAAAGTGTATACTTAACATTCCTGTATGTGCATACCATTGAGATTAAGCAATTTACATGAACCTTCTCATGGAATACAGTAGCATATATTCTAACCAGCTACTGATAATGACCATTACAAGTAGGACTCATGGTGTCACCATTAGGGGAAATGAGGGCTAAGAGAAGTCAGACAACTTGCTGAGTCTCTCACCTTAGTGAGAGGGATTTAGAGGGCATGGCTGAAGTAGAATGGAAGACACCCATGTTGGGTAAAAAATACCAAACTGGAAGTTTGATTCTAAGAGATGGACCAGGAATCATCATCCCAGTTGGGTCCAAGTATGATATGAGTTGTTAAATTCCTCCTTCATCTGTCAAGACCTTTAAATACGTCCAACAAATTCTGCTCCATCTATAGTTTTTACTGAAAGTCGAGAAATGTGCTACATGCTGAGGATTTACTTGGAAATCTTACCTTCCAAGGAACTGAGAGTTGAGTCTTCTATGGCAGAAGATGATTCATGGATGTACATGATGATATGCAGTCAAGGTAAAAAAATGCTTTGAACAGGTGTGCATCGGTACAAGAGGAAGAAATGTGGGGTGGCATCCATGGGACTTTCCTCTCAACTCCAGCCACCCTGTCATAAACATACCCCCAGTACACATGTCCGTGACCCATGAGAATCAGAGAAGTGATTCCAAAGCCGTCCAGGGCCAGGAGTAGACCTATGATGGTTAGTGTGCAACTGACAAAAGGTCAAACCAAACTATGGGGGAGTTAGTCAATCTGTAGAATTCAAGAAAAAAATTATGTAACCAAATTGCAAAAGAATCTGGGAAGGAACAAGACCTGGAGGAATATGGAACCAGGAATTTACCTGTCTGAACGTCTGATGCGTCCCCTCCTTACACTGTAGGCAGCTCGAAGGCTGAGCCCCTTTGAGGGCTTCACTAGTGTCAGGAGATTTAAATCTCCCCATTCTAAAAATCTGGGGAGGGGGCCTTTTGGGGAATGAGCTTGTGAGTAGACACTTAACCATGGACTAACCAGAGAAAAAAATGGCACCTCCCAAGATAGCAAAAAGAGAGAAAGTAGGAGCTGAGGTTTTAGGAGAAGAAAGAGATGGGAAGGTAGGAGGCTGGAGGGCCTAGAAAACAACCCCATGCATGAACCTAACACCGCTTCAGAGCAAACTTTGAAAGGAGAAGCTTGTGTAACAAGCCTTGTACAAGCCTTCCTTGCAGCTAGGAGAGTGGAGACTTCAATTTTCAAATCATTTCTTTGTAAGAACTCTATTAGCAAACAACAATAAAGGAAAAGAATTTAGAAAATTCATTATTGATTATCCCTAATATGTGTTTCTTCTTGATATTTCATTATATGGTATGAGAGATAGGAATCCTGTAGTTTAAAAAATAAAAATAAAAAAATGGGACCATTTAAGGACAGTGGGTGAGGCCCTTTCGGCAACAATGGAACTTTAAGTACTTGACAATTTGTATGCTGTCGGTATAAAAGCATCGCGCCTCACAAACCCAACAGCTGCATGTTTACAGTTGAGGCCATCTCTGTGAATTGCATCCTTATGTTCTGTATTTTAAAAGGCCGTTTTCAGCTCCTACTTAGCTTCCACTCAGAAATACCATTCAAATCAGGTCCCTGGGCATGCGTGTGTTTTTTTTAATGCACACATTGTTGGGACTGGCCACAGCAATCTTCCCCATTGTGCTTTGCTCTGGGTACCCTATTCCCTGCTGAAACTCAGAATTCTGATGTTTGTCACAAAGCAGGGACTCTGTCTGATCTTAGGGGTTGGGAACATTGTAATGGTAGACAAAGGTGGGCACAAGTAAAACAACACAACTTAACATGTTTTAAGTCCCCAATATGGCGCAGGGCTGGATATTACACTGGGGGTCCAATTTAATACCAAAAAAGCCTGGGTTTAGGTGTGGGAGAGCCGTGGGTTAAAATCCAGGTCCTGCCATCTTTTTTGCTGTGATATCTGGGTCAATTATTGGGTTGAACCATATGAAATTGATGATAGTCCAGCATTTTTATCAACAAAAATGGTAATTATATAAAGTTGAGCCTAACAGTTCACCTCTTTAAAGCCTCATGTGTACACCTCCTGGGTAAAGGGCTCAACCACAAGTTGGACTTTTACCTAACAAATGCAAATAATGCAACCTAATTGTTCATTTAAAAAAGCAAGAGGAGAATAATATTCCCACCTTTCACTTAAAATAATAATAACAATGAAATAAGATAATACAGGGTGTCCTGGAAGTTGCCATTCCTAGGAGATTAATAAGCTTACACTAATATTTTATATTATATTGTGTTTTTTATTCTTTATGCTTACATACTAATACACAGAGAAATACTTTGATATAAAATTTTGCAATGAATATTTTGTAAAGAAAGGTGCATTTAGCTACAATTTCCTGTTTTCTCTATGTTTGTATGTATGGCGACCTTTAATAGACAGCTATGTTTGTATGTATGGTGACCTTCAATAGACACCTATGTTTGTACGTATGGTGACCTTCAATAGACACTTATGTTTGTACGTACGGTGACCTTCAATAGACACCTATGTTTGTACGTACGGTGACCTTCAACAGACACCTATGTTTGTACGTACGGTGACCTTCAACAGACACCTATGTTTGTACGTACGGTGACCTTCAACAGACACCTATGTTTGTATGTATGGTGACCTTCAATAGACACCTATGTTTGTATGTATGGTGACCTTTAATAGACAGGTTGTATCTATTAAATGATAAACACTGAGCTTGGCATATAAACCCCTGACACGAGTTAGCCCTGGCTGTTGTTATTTACATATTAAATAATTTCATCTTCATAACAACCCTGTGTGATGGGTCTTCTTATATCCATTGTGTAGGTTAAGAAGCTGAAGCAAAAAGAGGTTACTATAACTTGATCACGTAACACATAAGCCATGAAGCTAATGATTAAGTCCCTTTCCCCAAATTCATCCTAGGTGTAAGCAGAATCATTGTGACTAACTTGTGAAGAGGCCTGGGCAGAGAACATTGCAGAGTTAGCCCAGACAGTTCTAGGACAGTGGGGGCTGGAATGGAAGGTGGGTGGTACAGCCAGAGCCAGCCACACTTTTTTTTTTAATTCTCTGAGAAAGATATTATCTTGGGTCTTCCATAGATTGACCACAGCTTCATGGAATTCTGGTGCAAGAAAAGGGTGAGAACGAACACTTTGTGAATTAAGATGAAAAGGCTACATTTCAGGGTTTCCAAGAAGGCCCACAAAATGGTGATAAGTCAAGTCATCCAGTTACTAGGAAAAAGTGATTCTTTTACTTAGATTTCTGTAAAGGGTACAAACACGATACTGTCTGTGGTCACACGTAACCCAGAGACTTCACCAAAATGTCACAGGTTGTTCCCTAATACCAAGTTGGGATGTGTTTCATAATATTCCTTTGAGAAAATTATACTCAATATAGGTTGGTGGTACTCTTACAAATCTTAGCAATATATCACTGGCTCAAATCTTTGGACTAAGGATCCAATTTTTAAGAAACATTTTCAAGAAAATAATTCTGCCTATGCTACAGAAAGGAAAAATACTACTTCAATGAATATTTTATTTATAATGTTGAAAAAGAAGAATTCCATATATTATCCAACATAGGAGCTGAAGTTAATTAAAGTCTGCCAAGAACAGGCCAAAGCAACAGGAAAAAAAAAAACCCCAAAAACATGCATACAAAAAATAAGTTAATATGTCTTTTGATAAAATTATAAGGAAAGGACGCAGGCTACCAAGATGTATGTAAACTGTGTTTGTAAACCTCTTCTTGTTTCAATTTCCTTACTTGTATAAGGGGACTAAGTATACCTCTAGTCAGGGTTTTGATGAAGATGAAATTATTTAACACATATAAATGAAATTATATAATTTAAAACAATGACAAAAACCCATGATTGCTAAAACTATATTATAAATAAAAACTGAGATATGGGGGAACAAAGATCAAAAGGAAATACTTCAAAGTCCTAAAAGATTCTAGATAAGGGTGGTGACTTCCTACTACTTGCTAATGTTTCAAACATATATATGTTATTTTTAAAATTGGGCACAAATAAATTTGGAATTGATATCTCTATTGCCCCAAATTCTTAATCTTTAGGGTAGAAGTGGACTCCCTGGGATGCTTCATGGAAGTGGAGATTCCTGGCATGAGCCTACAGAAACTCTAATTCAGGTGGCTGTAATGCCCCAGGTACCTCAGGAACTGTATTTTATGAAACACCCTTACAGTGAATTACAAACAAAGTAATGGCTATTACCCTTACATGGTGATTTTTCATACAGAGTTTCTCTGGAGTTGGGTGTTGCTGAGAGGTAGTAGAGAAGATGAAATGTTTAGAAATTGAAAGGGTTAAAGCTTCCCACTTAAAACAATGTCCTTCACTCATATCTGTTGTATGTATTAGATTTTGGTGAAATAGTTAGGGTTTCTTTTTTTTTCTCTCTCTCTCTCTTTAAGTTCTGCACTTAAAACCAAAATCAAAAACTTTAAAAAACATTGAACTATTTTCTGAGTGCAGAATGGAAATGGTTACATCAGCATTTGATTTTGCATATAACTTGCTATTTTCCAAACTGGGGGAGTTAGACTATCTCAGCTTGGTTATCTTTGTAGAGGGACGAGGAAGATAAAATAACATTTGCTGATCAACTTATTATGTCCCAGATCCTTCACCAACATTAACCTCATTTAATCCTCATGGAGAACTTCTAAGTTCTCGGTATTATTTTATAAAGGGAGACACTGAAACACAAAGTACAATTCCCTTAGGAAGTGGCAGAGTAGAGATTTAGCCTTGGTCACTTTTCATGTACAAACTCCTAGAGATTTCCATTCTCCCACACTGCCCCTTGATGGGCTAACTCTTCAAATGGAGAAACTATGACAAAAAAAAAAAAAAAAGGAGCAATGATGTTTCAGTTAGGATATTTCTGTTACTTAAACTATGAAAGATGGGGGATATAGCCAATCATCATTAGAGACCCAGGTTCTTTCTACCTTTTTGCTCCTCCAACAATCATTAAGTATCCAGGTTCCTTCTACATTTCTGCTCTTCCATCTTCAACACACAGCTCCAATTTTGGGTCCAACCTACTTGGTCAACCCTAACTTCTTTAAAGTCAGCACTCCAGCCAGCAGGTAAAAGATAAAAGCAAAGAAGGACCATCCTCTGTTTAGACACTATTAGCAGAAGACAGTGCTTCTCAAAGTAGCTATGGTGAAAGACTTTTTTTTTCTCAGATTACTGACCAATAATTTGTGAAGGATATCTTCCCCAAAAGAGATAGAAAATTTGAAAATTACTAGGAAAAAAAGGAAATTAAAAAGGACATACAAAATACAATTCCATTTTTGAACTATTAAATTGAACAACAGCTGCACTTAATTCTGACAAACATCAACAAAGGCTAACTCTCAAACTCTGGCATCATCCCTTAGTAGATTGGAAATCCCAAATGCTACAGAAGCCTTGATATATGATGAGTCTATTTATGTCCCACTGGCCAGAACTTCCTCAAATGATCACTGTAGCTGCAAGGAGGCAGGGAAATGTAGTTTCTTTCCAAGCTATTAGAAATCAGGTGTTTTATCAGTATGCAAGAAAGGAGCATACAGCAGTGTCTTCCACACTGATATTAAAAATGAAACAAAGTCTAGGGTCATGAACTCAAATCTTCACATAAATTGATAGATCCACACCATTCAATAGTAACCAATGGCCACTACAATGTACAGAAGCAATGAAAAGCTCTTAATAATAAGCACTTCCAGACAAAGAAGAAAGTGCAGGGAAAACTCTTGAAGAAATCGGCCTGGGTAAATATTTTATGAGGAGGACTCCCCAGGCAATCGAAGCAGTATCAAAAATACACTATTGGGATCTGATCAAACTAAAAAGCTTTTGCACAGCCAAGAACA
>CAUYPK010023220.1:0-49433 GCA_963574355.1 Loris lydekkerianus
TTCTTAAACCTCACAGGGTAGACACCCTAAGTCTCTCTTTAGCCCTCTGAAAAGGCACTTTCCCAACTATAGCACAAGACTATGGGGAAAGGGCCAAGGAAGGGGAAGGGAGGGGGGATGTTTTGGTGGAGGGAGGGTAATTGGTGGGGCCACATCTATGGTGCATCTTAGAATAGGTACAGGTGATTGCACTAATGTACACAGCTATGATGTAACAATAAAAAAAAAAGCACTCAGAGGTGACACTTTATGTTCTTCTTATGAGAGCCCCCTTATTACTTAAATTCTACATTTTTGTTTCAGTCCTCAGTATCCTACTTTTTATTGTTTATCTCTTTCTGATGGCTTCTGGGAGATCTGTCAAATGTAGTCTTTTATTCGTTGATGGTTCTTTGTATACATTCTGCCAATCAGGGTTAGTGTTGAGTTCTTTATTTCATTTGGCTTTCATATTCACAATGTCTATCCAATTTTTTTTTTTTTTTTTAGATAGAGTCTCACTCAGTTGCCCTCAGTAGAGTGTGTGGCGCCATATCTCACAACAACCTCAAACTCTTTGGTCCACTCTCGTAGTTCAGCCTCCAAAGTAGCTGGAACTACAGGCACCTGCCATAGCACCCAGCCATTTTTAGAGAGGGTCTTTCTCTTGCTTAAGCTGATCTCAAACTCCTGAGCTCAAGCAATCCACCTGCCTTAGCCTCCCAGAGCACTAGGATTACAGGCATGAGCCATAGCGCTTGGCCCTGTTATCTTTCTTTTATGACAATTACCCTCCTTGGACATCCCATTATTTTTCTTGTAAATTCATGTGTCCTAGGGACCACCAATTACCGTGGCTGCCAATGTGTACTTGTCTAGTGAGAGAGCTTCTCTCTGGGTGCAGTGAGGTGATGCGGGTGATGCAGTCTGCAAGCACCTACTTCCCTTTTGCCTCCCCCAACCAAGCAATACTTCTTTATGCAGTAAATCTTCCTGAACCTCCTCTTCAGACATTATTCTTTTTCAAGACCAATGTTCTTGCAACTGCCCATAGTCATCTTCTCAGGCTGCCACAGTAAAAATCTACACCAATGGGGTGCCTTAACTAACAAATTTATTTTCTCACAGGTCTGAAGGCTGGGAAGTCCAAGATCAAGTTGCCAGCAGGATTGGCATCTAGTGAGGGCTCCCTGCCTTGGCTTGCAGACAGCCCCCTTCTTGCTGTGTGCTTACATAGCCTTATCCCTGTGTGTGTGAACAGAGAACGGGAACAGGCAAGCTCCATGATGTCTCTTTTTCTTCATATTTGTTGGTTTCATCTATAAATTAGCTAATCCCAATTCCTTTTGCCTTCTTAAACAACAACAACAAAAAGAAGATGGAAATTGTAAAGGGTAATCCAGGGGTAAACATGACAAGATAGGTTTTAGACCCCATAGCTTTTTATTAAGAAATAATTCTTTTTTTTTCAACTTGGGAAGATAGCTATTTATGGAGTCATTGAAAAACCTCTCCACTCTAAAGATCATAAACCCTGAGACAATGGATTCTTTTAATAGGGGATAGTGAAGTTTGTTTTGCCTTGTTCTTTAGGAGTGGGGTAGGTGGGATGGGGCAGGTGAAGGAATAATGCCTGAGAAATGAAGACACACTCAGATTGCTTTGTGGTATTTTGGGAAGATGTGGGCGTAGAAGAGGCAAGTCCATGCAATGACTGTGTTGAGGAGAGAGAAGGGAGGGGGGTACATAGTGTGTACTAAAAATGAGCAAAAATTCCTTAAAGAGAAATATATGAGTGAAGGGGAAAGGTAGACCCTGTAACCCAAGATGCGGGATGATACCATCTCTCAGGCCTAAATTTAGGTACTTACTTCCTTTACCCCCAGGCATCTGCAGTACCTATGGAAGTTTTTAATGAAAAAGGGAGGTTTTCAGGGTTCTTATTTTTCCTTTTTTATTTAAGTAGAGTTTTGGGGTACAAGTGTTTTTGTTACGTGGATGAGGGCATTCAATGTACTCATCACCAAAATAGTGTACGTGGTACCTGTTAGGGTTTTATCTTTTACCCCCTTATCGCCCTCCCGCTTCTTAAATTTTAATGTCCCTTATACCACTTGATCACTGAATACGCCTCTTGTTTAGCACCCACTCACAAATGACAACCTGTGCTATTTATTTTTCCATTCCTGAGCTACTTCTCTTAAGGTAATGGTCTCCAGTTCCATCCAAGTTGCTGCAAAAGACATCATTTCATTCCTTTTTTATGGCTAAGTAGTACTTCATGGTATATATGTGTAAGTAGAACCTCTGTAAGTTGACCACCCAAGGGACTGAAACAAGCTGGTCAACATATGGAGGCAGTCAACATAAGGAGTTAGGCCTACTGTACGGATAAGTACATGTGGTGCATGTCTGGTCTATGAAAATTAGGTCAACTAAAGGAGGTCGTCAATCTGTAGAGGTTCTACTATATATACATTTTATTTATCCATTCATCAGCTGATGAGCACTTAGGTTGATTCCATGTCTTTGCAATTGTGAACTGTGCTGCCATAAACATTCAAGTACGGGTGTCTTTTTTAATAAAATAATTTCTTTTATTTGGGGTAGATATCCAGTATTGGGATTGCTGGGTCTAACAGTAAGTCTACTTTCAGTTCTTTGAGGAATATCTATACTTTTTTCCGTAGATGTTGTACTGATTTACATTCCCACCAATAATGTATAAACTTTCCCTTTTTATCATATCCATGCCAACATTTATTGGGGTTTTTTGACTTACTTTAATAACAGGATCAGGGCCCCACCTTTATGATTTCATTTGACCTTAATTACCTCCTAAAGACCCTCTCTCCAAGTAGGTAATATTGAGGGTTATGTCTTGAACATATACATTGTGTGTGTGTGGGGGGAGCACAGTTCAGTCTATAGCACCCAGGGTGTGCAGAGGTCTTGCCAAGACACTATGAAGAGAGAGACGGCACGGTCTGACATCCTTTCACGGCCCCTGTTCCCCTTCTGCTGTGATAGACCTCTCTCTCTCTCATATCTAACAACTTTCTGCCTCCCTGGGGTTCTCTCCTCATTTCATGTTCAGTTCCAGTACGCCCTCCCTCCCTCCCTCCCTCCCTCCCTCTCTCCTCTCCAGCATCTCCAGGGACAGGAGACAAGAGCCCTTCCTGGTCTGTGATCTGATGGGAAACCTACAGTTAGCCTCATTTCAAATCCCAGCTGAAGATGAAGTTTAATCTTCAAGCCTCCTTTTTCTCCCTCCCCCTTCTTCTGTACACAGTAAGAAGTTTGGAATAGATGATCTCAGGTGTTTCTATCTAGGAAACTCTGCGATTCTGTGTGGTAAGTGACGAGGTGGCAGGTAAGGGACCTTGAGATATTTTAAGACTAAGCAGTTTCCAAGGAGAGGAAGAGGCAGGAGGGGAACGAGAGAGTGATTAGCCAGAATGGGTGTCAAGTTTAGAGGGTGGAACGTCAGTCAAGTTTCAGAGAATGGGGGGGGGGGGGGGCAGATGTTGGTAGAGGCTTGCAGAGAGAGGGAACTACTTATTGAAAAGAGGTTTGGAGGAGAATCGGCAAGTCTTGAGAAGGACAGAAATGATTAACCACTGCGGGAGCAAATGTGATATTTTCTTTTCAATTTATTATTAAATATTTCAGACATACCAAAATGTACACAGAGTAATATAATGAGCACTGTGTCCCCGGAGCCCAATCTACATAAAATATTAGATAATATCACTGCCAATATATAGTAACTCGCCCCAGACCTATGTCCCTCCCTCCACCATCACCATTATCCTGAATCCCAGGATTTCTTTACACTTCCACAAATGTATGTATTCAGGGCCAGTGTTTTCTTTTTAAAAGTTAGACTTGATGTTGAAGACTGAGAAGTATGACTGTTGAAATACTTGAGGTAAAGAGGGGTGTCCTCACTGAAGGGGTCCACGCCAGGAGAGTAGCAAATGGACGGCATAACGTGGGCAAGAGCACGAGGAGCCTCCTGTCACCCACTTGGCTCCTTTCTACATGAGGAAGTTGCCAGCAGTGGCCTCTGGAAGTGGACATTAAGCATCAGCCAGCTCCCTGGTGCAGGGACAAAACCACGCTCCCGGAACATCTGGGGCCAGAAGGAAAGGGGTTATTTCAGCTACTGCCTTGCAGAGCTGTTAGTCTGGACCACTGGAAGTTCTCTTCTCAGAAATGCCAGCCTTGGGAAATCAGGCATCACAACAGGGCAGGGAGCCACTTAACATTTCAGGGACAAGGCTGAGGTTTGAGGCCAGTGTCCAAGACCAGGGTGAGCCCACAACTCGCCAGTGAGCTGAACACAACCAAGGTTCTTCCTTATCCTTCCCTCTCTGTGGCCCTTCAAACCGCCTCTGTGTGGTCCTTTCATCCCCAGTCTCAGCAAACTGCCAAACGCAATAATAGAGTCATTCCATGAAGAGAGAGCCGGGTTCAAGAGGGCCACTGACCTTCCCCAATTCTAGTAGTGAAACTCCCCTGGGTCTGTCTGTAGACAACCCAGCTCCACGGTGAACATAACTAAGCCCTAACAGCTGCCATAGCAAACAGATTAAAATGCACTCCTGTCAATAGTGAAAATAATTTGGGAGGAAAAAAAGGGAAAAGATTTTTATAATTTTGCTTTCAAAATTATTTATCTGAGTAACTCATTTAATTCACAATTTGCTTTGCTTTTTTCCTCCAAAAATCTGTGCATAATTGGGAATTCTTAAGAAGTAAGGAAATTAAATCCACAGATGACTTTCAAATGTGTGAAATGCTGTATGAATGCTAAAGTTAATTCATGAAGCTGGCATGTTATATTTGTACACATTTAATTAAACATTTATTCTCTATTTGGTGGTTTCGTTTTTGCATTTTAGAGCCAGGAGTTATTTTCAGGCTTCAAATACTGTTATAGGCTCCTAAAAATCTGCTAGGCCCTAGGCCCTGTGCCAACAGACCTGGAGGATCAGAAAGCAGAGGGAAAGTTTTATGGGACCCGTGTGTGTCTGTGGACACCTACCGACTGGCTCCTTTGGCCCAACCTTCCACATTGCCCCACCCCCGATCACTCGTGACCATACTAAGGGCAGTGTTCTGAGGATGACGCTCCAGATATAGTCACTGGTGTTTGTTTCTTGCTTATTTCTTCGTCCTAGATGCCGCAGCCGTGGAGACAGTGTGTTGCTCACTGCTATATCCCCGGTGCTGAAACACGTCAAGTCCATCCCAGATACTAGCCCATCACAATACACAATGTAAGTATTTGTTAAATACCCGATGGTTTCTGGGAAATGGGATCAATGGGGGACAAAGTGGGCTCCACATGTTTCTAAGCTGTTTGGATTGTGTATAATAGGAATGTATTTACTTACTGCCTTTGTAATTCGATAGTAATATAATGTCATAATGAGATATCACCACACATCCATCGGGATGGCCACTATTAAAAAGAAAAACGGAAATAACAACTGTTGGTGAGAATGTGGAGAAATTGGAAGCCTTGTGCCCTGCCGGTAGGAATGTAAAATGGGTGCATCTGTTGTGGGAAACTGTATGGCAGTTCTTCAAAAAATGTAAAAATAGAACTACCATGTGATCCAACAATTCCACATATATCCAATATGTGCAAAAAAACTGAATCAGGGTCCCAAAGAGATACTTGAACATTCATGGCAGCATTATTCATAACAGCCAAAAAGTGGGAGCAACCCAATGTCCATCAGTGGGCAAACGAGATGTGGTACAATGAAATATGCGTGCTGCAAGGTGGATACGTCTTGAGAATATCGTGCCAAGTGAAAGAAGCCAGTCACAAAAAGACAAATTGTAGGTAAAAATAGGCAAATCCAGAGAGGCAGAGAAGTGGAAGTGGTTTCCAGAGGCTGAGAAGAGGGGGAAATCGGGAGTTGTTGATGAACTGGTAGAGAGTTTCAGTTTTGCAAGATGAAAATGTTCTGGAGACAGGCTGTGTAACATGAATATGCTTAACGATACTGAACAGAATCCTTAAAAATGGTCAAAAGGGTAAATTTATGTTATGTACACTTTAGTGCAATTTAAAGTAAACTTTTTAAAAACAGAATTCTAAAGTAAAAGGGTTAGAACGTAGTCATGATTTTGAGTGTGGAAGACTTCCTTAAGAAAACACAACTCAGAAACATCAAAAGAAATGATCAACAGATTTGGCTAGATAAATATTTTAAATTTCTGTGATCAAAGACACCCATGGCCAAAATTAAAAGGCAAAGAGTAGTTTGAGAGAAAATATTGGCATATATACTTTGGGCAATATCGATCATAAGTGAAAACTACTGTATGAGGGAAGTAGATGAGGTTTAGTTAGTAGAAATCAAATGACTGAAGTCAACGAACTCTGAGGAGACCCTGGGAGACACGAGGTAAGGAGGCGGCTGCAGAGTGTTGATGTGACCCCAACGGTGGCTGCACCAAGAACACAGCTTTTCTGCAAGCAAATGGAATTCTGCAAATATCGTTACAAACTGACCCCTCCTTGTGTCAAGGATACTTTAAATCACATGCAAAAGAGATCTGGGAGGCATTTGGGGAAGTGCTTGTGCAAAGTCAAAGAATGAACTCTCACAGGTTGTTAACAATGGTCTGTGCTGAGCCTGAGAGCTCTAACCATTCCTGGGGACTGCAGGTCCACTGTCTCTATCTCCCAGTGACATGGTTATAGGGTACACAGAGCAGAGGTTTCCCTACCTCTTCCGCTTAATGCCATCTCTGCTTTTAGAGAATCCTAAGACTAAAAGAAAACAAAGCTCTCATCTTTCTAGTGACTTGCTGACTCAGCTTGGCTTAGTAGCTATGGGTCAGCTAGCCCTTGGTTGCTACTTTGGTTACCTTCCCTGTTCCTTGCTGCATTCAATGAAGGCCCAACCAACCAACCCACTCAAAAGTATCACAGTGACTAGAAGTGAGTTATCAAAAATGTAGGATGACTAAATAGAGCACACAAATCAATAAAAATGCCAAACAACTCACTTTTTAAAATATGCACCAAATATGAATAGGAGATACACAGAAAACATGACTATATAGAGATGTATGACTTCACCCATCAGACTAGCAATAATCTAAGAGAAGGGTGTCTATGGTGTTGGTGGCTGTCTTTTCATTGTAACCTCACGTGGCAGAGAGCAGAAGGAAGCAAGTTAAGTTCTCTTCTCCTGTGTCTTCTTGTGAGAGCACAACCCCATCATGAGGGCACCACTCTCATGACCCAAAGGCCCCATTTGTCAAATAATCTACACTTTCTCCCCTGGCCAATGCCTTCCTATATACACTTGGGTCTGCTTCTGGGTTTTCTATTCTGTTTCACTATATCAAGGGTCACAAACTGGGGTGCTGTGAACCCAATCAGGCCTCTAGATGTGTGTTTTGTCTTGTTTTGTTTTTGGCCAGAGGTGTTTTTCAAAATTGTATTTTTTTGGCAATTTACAGAGTCAGGCCTGTTCTAGACCAAGTTACCTGCCCAAGTCCATAGGATATTTGTGTTATATATGCCTGGAGTGACACTGGCAATGCATTGTTTTAACATTTTCATCTTTAGAACACATTTTAGCATTGAGGCCCAGACATTTCCTCTCATTCTTCTTATTGGATAATTCCTTAAGTACTCTAATTTCTCTTTGTCAGTTCATGGGGAGGGGGGAGCTCTGTGGAATCTCTCTGGGATTTTGATTGCAATCACGTTAAATTCCTAAATTCATTTGGATAGAATTTACATCTTCATAATATTTGAGTCATCATTCAGGAATCTTGTAAGTCTCTATTCCTCTTTTATATCCCTCAGTTAAAATTTTTAAGTTTTTTTTTTTTTTTTGAGACAGAGTCTCACTTTGTCACCCTTGGTAGAGTACTATGGTGTCATAGTTCACAGCAACCTTGAACTCTTGGGCTCAAGAGATCCTCTTGCCTCAGCCTCCCAAGTAGCTGGGACTACAGGTGCCTGGCACAATGCCCAGCTATTTTTTTTTTTTTTTTTTTTGAGACAGGACCTTGCTTTTACTCAGGTGCGGCTTGAACTTATGAGCTCAATCCATCCACCTGCTTCCACCTCCCACAGTGCTGGGATTATAGGCATGAGCCACCATGGCTGGCCCTAAGTTTTCTTTTTGAAAGTACTACATATTTCTTGTTAAATTTATTTCTAAGAATTTCTGTTTGTTTCTGCCAATACAAATTAATATCTTTTTCTATTTAAAAAATGTTTAATATAAAAGTAATATATAAGAATATAAAATATGTAGGTTAAAAAATATATAGAAATGTAAGGAGCAAAAAGTGAAAACAATCTCCCTCACTCCACACCATTCCTGCCCTCAGAGGTACAGTAAGATCCTAGAGCTTTCTCTATGTTTAACCGTACTAACTAGACTAACGAGATCACACTAACTGGCTCTGCATCTTGCTTTTGTGACTTGATAATTTATCATAGATACCTCTTCATGTCCATGCATATAAATCAGCTTCATTCCTCTTACAAATTGCACAGTATTACATTACATTCTAGTCATTTCTCATTAATTAATCATGCTCTTTGATTTTCACAGTACATCATCGCAGCATCTGCCATTATGTAAAAAAAGAAAAAACTTAATTTCCTTGTCTTTTTGTAATAGCTGGAGCATCTAAAATAATGTTAAATGACTGTAGTGACAGGAGAAATCTAACTTTGACATGAATATCTTTAGTTTAAATGTTAATATTATCTGTCAGGTTCAGATATTTTTCTCATATGATAAAGTGCCTTTGTATACTAACAGTTCAGTTTTAAAAAGTCAGGATGGATGTTGACTTTTTCAATGCCTTGTTGGAATCTGTCACAATGATGCTGAATCTTCTGTCATGAGACCATAGTGACAGAATTAATTTCTTTCATAGATGTCCCAATATTAAGCCCTTTTGTACTTGTGGTCCTGGTAAATATCCTCTTAACATTGCTCTAAATTAAATTTGATGTTTCCATTAAGATCGTGATTGGCCCGTGAAGGCTACGTTGAACAGTTTGATGAGAATGTTTCAGATTGTATATGAAACCAGCACATTGTACCCCTTGATTGCACTCATGTACACAGCTATGATTTAACAATTAAAAAACAAAAAAGATTGTGATTAGCCTGGATTTTTTTTTTCTTTCTTTGTCCACAATTCATTTCTTTATTAAGTTCTGATTTCGGCTTACTGCCAAACATTCTTTTACATCTCCAAAGGAGTCCTGCAGAAACTGATTTGATCATCAAAAGTTTCCTCTTCCTGGGAACCCAGCTGAGCCCTATTTCCAGCCCTCTGCAACATAAGTAGCCACATGACCAGAAGTCAAGGAATGGAAGGGGTGATGACTTTATTACGAGCTGAAGGGCTGTTATTATGAGGGGTTTTTTTAATGTTTTCTTTCTTTTCCCCTTCCACTTCCAAAGTCACCGCAAATATGGTGGAGTGGAGCTTCAAGATGAAAGGGTCTTAAATCCCTGATCACTGCGTGAAACAGAATCTCCCAGGAGAGCTGCCCCTCTAGGAAAATCCACTCTGACCTTGTTAAGTCCTTGAGACTTGAGGCATTTTGTTACAGCAACAAACATCAAAATGTTTGACCAATACAAAGAGTTTCCCAGAACATCCATTTTGATACATATTTAACATAAATTTATCTGCATAATTACACTGATATGAAATACAAGACATAGGAGATGGAAGATGGTATAAACAAAGACTGGTTTCCTCACATCCAGCACTCTTAGGACAGTCAAGAAATTTGTCTCTCTTGCATACCTAGCCCTGTGCCGGTCCATATGCCAGGATAAGAGTTTTTGAGATATTAACTATAATTTTTTTTCTCCTAATATTCTCCCCTAGCCCTCCCCCCCCCCCCCTTTTAAGCAGATAACTGTCTCAGAGGGAGGATACGACAGGGCAGAACTATGCCTACTGGTTTTTAACGACCTAAATGCATTAGGAGATTTTGCCTCAAAGGCAAATATCAAGATAGAAAAGGGCAAGGAGTGGGTGGAGTAGGTGAGGGGAGCTGCTTTTAAAGAAACCAGGGCTTACCCAGACTGGGGAGAGCAGGAGTACCGAGACAGCCCTGCATCTTGTTCCACAGGCACTAGGAGGGCGGAAGGACCCGAGAGGATGGTGGTGGCCTAGGGATCACGTTTCTCACGACTCTCACGTTAGGCTGCAGGAAGAGCTTCCAGAAAAGAGGGGCCACACGGGCAGGAGGAGAGAATGTCTTAGCAGCTACAGCTCCCTGCAGGGACCAACCTGGCCCTGGACCACCTGATTGCACAGGTGGGCTATGCGCCTTCTACACGGTAGTGAACAGGTGATTCCAGGCACAGATGGCCTCCTCCTCAAGGGCTGGCGTCACACAGCCCCCCAACGTCGGGGAAATGGGAGGGAAACCCGACGTTGACTGTGCCAGGCGCTCAGGATAAACAAGGAGAGAAACAACCTTTGAGGAGCTTAGAGTCGACATTGGTGTGCTTATTGTGGCCTGCTGGGACTGTTTCTCCAGTGGAGAGCCATCTCTGGGGTAGGGGGTTGGGAGTGGGGGTGGGGTCCTGGGTAGGGCGGGAGCTGCCCCTTTGCTTCTGCTGACTGGAAGTGACAGGCGTGCGCTGCCTGCACGGGAGGGAAGGCTCAGGGGACGCTCCCGGAGGTGGACTGGGGTGGGCAGCGTCCCCCATCGCGGCTCCGGGTCCCGGGCTGGGGGGCAGCCAGCAGGGGGCGCCCGACGACCAGCAATGTGGCGGAGTGGGCTCGCGGCTCTCAGGGCACGGCCCGGGCCGGAGACCCCCACCCACCGCAGCCCGCTCCGGCCTCCGCCCCGGGCGCCGAGGGAGGAGAGGAGAGCCGAGGGAGCCTGCGAGCTCCAGGGCCCGGAGCGCAGGGGACCCCGGGGCGTCTGCCTCCCACCCGCGTCTCAAATGCGCAGGTCGTGCCCGGAGGCCAAGTGACTTTCAGCCTGTCCCCTGCCGCCATCACGAAGCGAACGTTTTAAATAGGGGATATTTCTGTTGCTGTGCTTTGGATTTCTTCCTATTTTAATTTTCTGTGAACCTCAGACGCTCGCGGTGGCCCCGAGTCGTGCGCCATGAGTGGCCTTGCCGGGCCCTGCCCCTGTGCCCCCAGGTCAGGCCTCCACCACCTTTCCGCGCCGCCCCTGCCAGGCCAATGCTACGCTCCTTTTCTCCTTGGCCATCCGTCCGAGCCGCGCCCGAGTTGGGAAGGAGGCGCCAGGCGCCCGCAAGAGACCGCTCCTCTGCCAATCGCCCCGTCTCAGCCAGGGACACCTAGACGCTGCCCCCAGGCCCTGGCCTCCTTGGCAAGCAGCCTCTGATGGGGCCTGACCTCTTCCCAGAGTTGCTGAGAGGCGAAGGCTGAGAGCCGGGGAAGGGGCGGCGCCCGCAAGAGTGGGGTCACCGGGGACAGGGGTCAGAGAGCAAAGCCTGGGTTCCACCAGACGCTGACAACCTGTTGCTAGGTAACCATATCGCCCATCACAGCCCCGACTCTGAGCTGCGGATCCCCAGCCTCTAGCCATCTTCTGCTCAGTCTCCCAAACACACACCCTCCGTGGGACCCTGAAAGCAAAAGGCGGGGAGAAGCAAGAGTCCACCGCCCTTGAGCCACCTGTGGCTTTGCCACTAACTATTTCACTGTGAAGAGTCAGCTGCCTGGGCAGGTAGGTCACTGCCACCATGAGTCTGGGCATCATGGAGGAGGAAGACTTGGCCGAGTACTTCCGGCTGCAGTATGGAGAGCGGCTGCTACAATTGCTGCAGTGAGTGTCCCCGGGCTGGCCTGCCTCCCCTCTCTGTGCCCTGGACCACCCACAGCCCACCGTCCACCTGGCCCTCCTGTCCTGTGAGCCCGCACTCCCAACAATCCTGCCCCTGTCCCTCTAGCACTGGGTCACCCCATTACCCTGGTCCCATGCCCCAGCTTGCTCCCCCAATGCCATGGTGTCTCTCTCACCTTCTCAGCAAAGAGAGAGAGAACCTTCTCACTGAGGTCAGAGAGACAACCCCTTTCTTCCCCAAGGGTCCCTATCCCCATGGGTTACTCCTAGCCGCAGGCTGCCCCAGGTTTCAGAACCCAAAGGCCTCTCTTGCCCATGTCTTGAGCAGGAAGCTCCCCAATGTTGAGGAGCAGTCGGAGTGTCCATCCATCCGGTTACTGGAGAAGAAAAAAGAGGCCAAGATCATGCATCATGCTATGGAGCAGAAGAAGGAGGTGAGGGACTCGGGACCGGATGTGGGAAAGGAGTGGTTGGACCAGGGCTCAGGGAGAGCTAAAGACAGCCCTCCATTTGTGGGTGGAGGCAGGAGTCCTGCATGGTGGTCTGGTCTTTTTTCTTTGGGAGTCAGGTGCTCTGCTCTGAGCTAGGATGGGGTGGAAAGTGGGAGGCCTCCTATGGACCCTCCTAGGCCTGGGGGTAGAGCCTGCTGGGATCTTTCTTGGTCCTTCTGTCAGGGGACCTCCTGACTACTCTGCTTCCCCACCCCCACCCCACAGACATTTCAGCGCAGAATGGAAATCCTGAACCTGCGCTGGGAGGAGCTGGGTGTCAAGGAAGCCCAACTGAAGGCCCACATCCAGAAGTTTGAGCAGTTTATCCAGGTTTGAAGGGGTGGGGACTGCTGCAGCAGGCCAGGGGATCCATGCTCTACACTCAGGCAAATTGTGCCTCCCCCTCCTCCTTGACCTCATTGCTTTTGCTGACTCTTCACCCTGGGTCAAAAGTGTCCTCAGGGCTCCAACAATGCCTGGTGCTTCCTCATGTAACCATTATGCCCCCGCCCCCATTGCTTTGTTTGTAATTTCCAGTTGACCTGCCAATCTCTTCTCCTCTTTATGGCAGTTTCCTATTTCCTTGACAGTACCCAGGACATACAGTTTATCCAGCAGATGGACGGGTGGGTGGATGGATGGATAGAAGTGCCGTTGTCAGGGCTAAGCACTTAGGGACACAAAAATGAATGAGACGGAAGCAACCTATTCCTCCGTCCTTATACTGAAGGTCCAGGCAGGGGAACAGTTGAAGGATCAGGCACCAGGGTCCATTGCAAGACAACCATCTTAGTAGGTCCTTAGAGGAACAGTTTAATCATCTTAAAATTTGGATTTATCCAGTCCCTCTCCAGCCAGCACTTATGGAACCATGAGGGACCTGGCCCAGCTCCAGTGAGAAGGGTGCAATTATTGTCCTCTGCTGCAGAAGAGCCTGGCTTTTAAGCATCTTCTGTCCCATTTTGTGCTTAAGCCACATGGGAAGGGAAGTCAATGGACTGGGCACATTCTCCAAGGGTCCAATCCATACCAGCCAGAGAAATGGCTGTGGAATGGCTGGGGTGGCAGGTGATTGGGGGAAAGGGAGTCTTCACATTATCAGAGGGGCAGCAGTTTCACAGTCCCAGAGAGCTTGTTACGGATATAGATACCAGGAACTTTCTCCCCTCCTTCCTTTCAGCAGGTCTGGGGTTGGCCCCATACATCTAGATTTTTTAAAGCTTCCCAGGTGGTTCTGGTGCAAAAGTAGATTTGAAAGCCACAGGTGTAGGGCCCCTAAGTCCTCTCCTGGGCTTATGGTGCAGGAATCTTCCATGTCCTCCAAATGCAACCACTGCACATGGCCATCTATATAGGATCACGGGGACCCCTGAAGGGTGAAAGGAGTCACACTGTGCAGCGTGCAGTGCAAGGCTGAGCGTGCCCCTAATCTTGCGTGAGAGCTTTATAGAAGGAAGAAGGTAGATTTGGACCTATAGTAGCTGAGCCTCGTTCTATCTTTCTGTGCATCGAATTGCCTACATCAGGCATCCTCAAACTGCGGCCCACAGGCCACATGAAGTGGTGTGAATTGTATTTGTTCCCATTTTGTTTTTTACTTCAAAATAAGATATGTGCAGTGTGCATAGGAATTTGTTCATAGTTGTTTTTTTTTAACTATAGTCCGGCCCTCCAACGGTCTGAGGGACAGTGAATTGACCCCCTGTTTAAAAAGTTTGAGGACGCCTGGCCTACACCATCTCCTCTAGCCCGGGCCGGATACCAGTCTGAGCTCCTAGGAACACAGTCTCCTGTCCAGCCCTTTGCACCAGGAACATCTCCTATCTCATCTCCCTAGAGATCGAGCACTGCCCCAGCGTTAAGAAGAAAGAGTGGGGCTACTACCTCACATTTCTACAGTTGGAGAAATTGAGGCACCAATTGCCAAATTGGGAGAAAATTTGAGCCTCCCAACTCTGGTCAAGGAACTGCCCCATGACAAATGGCCACTGCTAAGAATAGAAACAACAGACGCTTTGTCAGGATGGTTTCTGCTCCCACTTCTGGACTTTCTCAGCCTTCCCTGGGGTTGAGTTCTCTCTAGACACTAACATGATGCAACATGGGTCTCCCCTAACCCTTTCTTTTCTCCTGGGTTCTCCCTAGTCTGCTCTCTAAAGTCCGGAGCCCAAATCCTACAGAACCAGAATCATTTCCCTTCAGCACCCCCAAAATTCCCTCTTGACTTTAGATCAGCAGTTCTCAACCTGTGGGTCACGACCCACAGGAACTGTCTTAAAGGGTTGCGACATTAGGAAGGTTGAGAACCACTGCTTTAGATAAAGCCTCTGTCTTCACAACCTCCCATGTCCCCCTTCAGTCCACAGAAAGCCCCTCAACCACCTTCAAACCCTGGAGATCCTTTTCTTTCACCTCTCCTCTCCAACATGGGTGGCCCAGTAATCTCTGCCATCCTTAGAGGGGTCGGAGTTCAGCAGATAGGCCTGGCCCCGGGAGGGCAGGGCAGGGCTGCCTGACCAGCGCCACTTCTCCTGCCCCCAGGAGAATGACCAGAAACGGATTCGAGCCCTGAAGAAAGCCAACAAGGAGCGAGACCTCAAGAGGCAGCGCATGCGGGAGCTGGCCAAGGCCAAGCAGGAGATGACCACCCTGCGGCTGGAGCACCAGAGGCTCACTGTCAAGCTGCAGAACTACTCCATCTTCAACAAGTACCTGGAGAAGGTGGTGGAGAACTCCGAGGTGAGTCAAGGACCGGGGATCCTGGGCCAGAGGCAGGTCCTCTTCCCCAGAGCAGGGGGCGATGGGCTGGAGTTCAGCTGGCGGGGCTCTGCAGGATGGTCATCCTGCTCTGAGGAGATGTAGCCAGTCCTGGAGGGTGAGGCAGAATGGGGCTGTGTGCCGGTAAAGGTAGGGGTGTGTGTGTGTGTTTACATGTGTGTTAGGGGGAACCAGGTTTGGAGAACTTGCAGGAAGCTCTGCCGGCATCAGCAAGTGGCATCCCTCCTCCACAGCGTCTTCTGTTTAGTGGAGGTAAACCGAGGGCAGGAGGGGAGCGGAATCAGGAAAACACCCAATGTGCTGCAGCACTGGAGGCCTTAGTATGTGCTGGGCACAAGAGGAGAGGAGCCTTATTACCCTTTTACAGAGAGGAAATAGAGGAACAGGGAGGTGAAGTCACTTGCTCAGGGGCCAACAGCTTGTAAGTGGCAGAGCCCTTGCTTTTAACACTCCACAGTGGCCCCACAATGCCACTGACCGCTGATCTTCCTAAAGTCCCTGTGCACAGAGCTCAGGGAACTTCGCAGCCCCTTCCTGCCTCTTGCAGTATTTGGCACTCTTGACGCTCCTCCCTGAAACCTACCTTTGCCCTGGACACCTCCTGATTCTGGCCTTTCTTTCTTAGACTCTTCTGGGGGTTCCTCTTCTCAGGTCCTTCCTTATACTTCCTGGGGTGTTTGCCCCAGACCCTCCACTTTTCTGCCTGAGGAGTTCCTGGGGCCTCCCACGGATACAGCCACATCAGTGATTATCCTCATCATATGACCAGCGCCTGGGAGGGCCCCTCGTCAGGGTGGAGCAAGACCCCCCTCGTGGGTGTGGCTCCATATCTTGTGAGGAGTTTGGGGAGACAAAGGATTCATAGCTTTTAAAAGACACCACAGTTGGGCCACATCTATGGTGCATATTTTTATCTATAATAAAAAAAAAAATAAAAAAAATAAATAAATAAAAAATAAAATAAAATAAAATAAAAAAAATAAAAGACACCACAGGCTCAGCACCTGTTGCTCAGTGGTTAGGGCATCAGCCACATACACCCAGGCTGGAGGGTTCGAACCCAGCCCAGGACTGTTAAACAACAATGACAAGTGCAACAAAAAATAGCCAGGCCTGTTGCAGACACCTGTAGTCCCAGCTACTTGGGAGGCTAAGGCAATAGAATCACTTAAGCTCAAAGTTTGAGGCTGTTGTGAGCTTTGACGCCCCAGCACTCTACCAAGGCAACATAGTGAAACTCTGTCTCAAAAAAAAAAAAGTCCCCACAATTTCCCTATAGAACCACAAACCTAATTTATTTATCCATGAAACCCAAATCTGTGTTACTTCCTCCATTCTAAGGTAGCCGTAAGATAAACTGCTCATTTAATGATTGGGAGTTTGGGGGGCAGGAAAGGAGGGAGAACTCCCATATTAAAACAGCAGATAAATTGTACAATAAGTCTCAAATTCAGAGCTGGTGAAAATACATACCTTAGAACTGAGGAAACTGGCCTGTACCTGTCTCCTAAGCTTCAGGCCCCTACGTCTAACTCATCCTGTCCACACCTATCCCATCTGCTTCCTACCACCCCAAGGCCACCCTTGCTGTCAGTGCCACCCACCCACAGCCCCCCTGGTGCTGGGGGCCTCAGCTCGGACTCCTCCCTCTTGCTCAGTCCTATGGCCATCAATCAGCAGATCCAGCCTTTTCTGCCTCCAGTATTCCAAGTATTTCTGGAATCCAGTCCCTGCCCCTCATCCAGACCACCAAAGGTACCTCATCTGGACTTAACTCCATGTCCCTCCTGGCCGCCTGCTTGGCATTCTACAGCCAGCATGGTATCTCTCATCTGACCCCCCCCCCCTTCTCTCTCCCTCTATTTTGTTTAAATATTGAGCATACCAGAAAGTATACAGAAACGCATAACAGCACCCACGTACTTACCACGCAGCCTTATCAACTCTTGATATTTTTCCCTATTTCCTTCTTACTCTTTTTCTGAAATTACACACTACCAATAATTGACATCCCTTGTGTGTCTTTTCAAATCCCAGTCTCCCCCTCTGCTCTGAGGTCACCAATACCCTGCTTCTTACATTTCTCATCTTCAGGCTTGTATTTATTATTTTGTAACATAGTACATATTTGTACACTGAATAGCATCGTACTACATACTTGTTCTCCCCTTATTGCTTTTTTTCCCAATTGATTTTTGTTTAATTTTTTACTCTAGAAATTTTCAAGCATATATAATAGTAGGGAGAAGAGTTAAGGGACACCCATTAGTCATCACCTGATTCCAACAGTTATGTGTTCATAGTCCCATCCCCTGCACTTTTTCAACAGTTTGCCTCTGTTATGTTGAGGCAAATGATATATTTTCATCCATACGTACCTCTTTCCTATGTATCTCTGAAAGATGAGAGCTCTTTTTAACATGCAGTCATACATTGCCACAATGTAGTAAAAATGAGATAGTAATTCCTTAATAACAAATATCCATATAAACTATTAACAAATGCTTTTAGTATATTTTTGTTGCAGTCAGGGTCCAAACAAGGTCCTCACACTACTTTTGATTGGTTTATTTAAGTATCACAGACATTAGGCTGAGCACAAGAAGCCTAATGCTTCTGGATGCTGTCATTCCGCTGGTATGTTCAAAAACAGGAAAAATTAATCTTTGGTGATAGAAGTCAGAATACTAGTTTCCTCAGTGTTAGGGGACAGATACTGTCAACCCTTCTTCATTTATTAGCTAGAATACCATCATAAAGAAAAGGACTTACCAACTATTTGACAGTTTCCTTTACCAACTATTTGATTATTCATTTTCTGAATAATGAATTCAGTCTCCAGCATCCTCTGAAAATGACGAGTGATGTTTTTAGTATCATTCTGAACTCATGGATTTTTAACATATTCGGTGTTTCAATCCTTTGCACTTATTCTTACTGATGTTCGAATTGTCTCACCATCAGGCAGTGGGAACTTCTTCCAGTCAGCACCTGAGTCCTTTGGAGTTCATTTGTTTTAATTGTTGTTACATTGTTTGCTGAGTGAACTTTTAGAAATGCAAGCATAAATTATCTTTCTATGTCATAAAATCCTTCAGCAGATAAAGTCCACACTCCTTCCTAAGGTTTACCCAGCACTTTTTTGCCATGTTCTTCAGGTCAGTCTCTTGCTCCCCATCTTGAACTCTGGCCACTCAGCATCATGATATACCACACACCCTGCATTCATCTTTACCCTGGGCGTGCTCTCCACCTGTAGTCCTGCCTTACCTCCCCCCACCTGCTGTTGCCTGGCTATCTGCTGTTCATACCTGCAGCCTCATGTCAGCCATCCTTTCTTCCAGGAAACCCTTTTCTGGCTGTTCCCACCTCCTCCAATGCTGGGTTGGGTGGCCCTTCCCTGAAAAGGCATATTTGGGAAAAGGCCAGCAGGGCAATTCTGGGACACTAGTCCATCACTGAAAATGTCATGAACTAGGGAAAGGGCTCAGGGACTGTTCCCTGAACAGCTGGAAGGCTCATTTTACTGAGCCCTTGGGAAGGTGAGTTGACATCACATAACTGGTGCTCCCATCACCTTCTCAAGAGGTTGGCTGTGGGGCTTCTGTTCTGCTGACTGGGCCTGGGGGTTAGGGCCTGAAGTGGCAAGGTTTGGGATTATGCAAGAGCAGGTAAACTGAGCCCGGCAGGTCACTGCCCTACTGCTACTCTCTCCCACCCCACTGTCTCTCTCAGCAGATGTTGAACAAGTACCAGAGAGTATGGTGCTTAAAGGCGGTACCAAACAGCCTCCATCCAGCCCCACTCCTCAACCATAGACAGGCTGATCACTCTGCGTTGTGACTGTCTGTCCTCCCCTCATACGAATGCCTGGTTTCATTATCTCCGGCTGTGTCCCTAGCATTTAGCACAGTTTTTGGTACATTCTTGTTGAATAGGACAATTATTGCCTTGAGAGACATCTCAAAATGCCCCCGCACCAGTAATCTTCAACCCTGGGGCTGTGCCTAGGAAAGTGTAGAAGACATTTTCCAAAATCCAAAAGCTCAGGGGCCACCTCAGACCCGTTCATTACTCTGAATCTCTGGGGGTGGAGCCTGGCGGACGCCTTGCCAAGCCTCCCTAGGTGATTCTAACATGTCAGACTGAGAATCCCTGGTCCAGTTGTGCAAACCCCACCCCCACCCCCTTCAGCACATGGTCCACGGCCCACACAAGCCCAGGAAAAGTGCGAGGCCGGACCCCAACATCCTCTGAGCCTCAGCCCGTGAGCCTAGCCCACGGCTGGCCAGCCCTGGTGTCCAGCTGTCCGGAGTCCAAGCTAGGGGTTGGCGGGCCAGGCTGGCTGCATCCGGCCCCTGCGGGCTGGCGGTGCAGTGACTGGAGGCCCCGGACGCCCCAGTTCGAGGAGATCCACGAGGTGATCGCGCGCTACAAGACGCTGGTGAGCATGCACCACGATCTCCTGCAGTCTGCGCACGAGGGCCAGGAGAAGATCGAGCGCGCCAAGGCGCGGCTGGCGCGCTACATGGAGGAGAAGGACGATGAGATCCTGCAGCACAACAACGAGCTGGCGCGGCTACAGATGCGCTTCGACCGAGCCCGCAGCGACGTCATCGTCTGGGTGAGGTGGGGGGGCAGGGCCGCGGGGCCCCGGCGCTTGGAGGCACAGCGGGCGCACGTCCTCCCTCCTCTCTCTCTCTCTCTCTCTCTCTCTCTCTCCCCCTTTCTGTCTCTCTCTCTCAGCGGGCGCACGTCCTCCCTCTCCTCTCTCTCCTCTCTTCCTCTTCCTCTCTCTCTCCCCTCCCCCACCCCGCTCATGCCCCGCCCTCGTTGCCTCCCAGGAATCTCGCTGGGCGCACATCCAGAACACCGCTGCCAAGAAGACCCTCCTGCTTGGCACCATTAAAATGGCAACGCTGAACCTTTTCCAGATCGTGAGCAAGCAGCTGAAGGATGCAGCCAGCGTGTCGCTGGAGGACACGCACAAGCAGCTGGACATGGTAGGAGGAGGAACAAATCCTGGGACCCCTTGGCTTGGCTGGGCCAAGGAGGCTCCCCATGGAGGTTAAAGAGTAAGAATGCATCCTGCAGAGCCTTGGCTCTCAAATTTTAGCAGCATCAGAATCACCTGGGGCATAAGAGGTATTCTGGCCCCACCCCAGAATCTCTGACTCAGTAGATCTGAGATGAGAACTCAGAAATGTGCATCTTCAGCTTGGCGCCTGTGGCTCAAGCAGCTAAGGCGCCAGCCACGTACACCTGAGCTGACCGTTCGAATCCAGCCTGGGCCCACCAAACAACAATGATGGCTGCAACCAAAAAAAAAAAAAAAAAACTCTCACACGAGAAATGTGCATCTTCAGCAAGTCCCCAGGGCCTGCTGTTGGTTGGGGTTCCACACTTTGAGAACTATTACATTAGCACCAAGATACTTTTGGGCCCCAACCGGTAGGAGGAAGGTACCATGGAATCCATTAGTTATGCATAATAGGCTTATTAGATTCTAGTGGGGTCATGTGGCTTGCTGATGACTTGTGCTTAAAGCCCACGCTTTGTGCAAAAGGAAAACGAATTTGAGAGGAGATTGAAAAGGAAGTAACTTTTTCACTGTATGAGTCAAAAAGTTAGTTAATGCTATGCACATCCATGAACCACCTAAAATCATCTCACTTACGGGTAAAGGTATACACACCTGCCTTTTGGGAAACCCTGGGCCAGCAGATGTGCTAAGGGTGCTTCTGATGTGCAGAGAACCATGGCTAAATAATTATTTGTTCCGGTGGCAAATGCCATTAGCTCTGCCATAAAATACTAGAAAGCAAGCTCCTGGAGACTGGGATTTTTGTTTGTTTTGTTCCTTGCTGTAGTCACCCCATAGCTAAGACAACACCTGTCAAATCACCCAATAAGTATTTGGTAAATGAACATGAAGTAGCAGCCAATAAGTGCCTGTGACTGAGAGGCACTTTCTCTAATTAGAAAAAAAAAAAGTGAAAGTCATGAAATGTAAAGGATTTTATTCACTAACCAGGTAGGAAGAAGAATTTCCCTGAAACAAATAATCAATCCGCATGGGAAGCCATGTTAAAGCAAAATTATTTTACAGTCTAAAGAAGGGGATTTGTAAGAAAGTTTGTTCTGGAAGCAGCAATTCTCACTCAACATTTTGTTATCAGGATACCTTCGCTCTCTTAAAGTTTATTGAGGATTCTTGGAGAACTTTTCTTAATATGGGTTTGTAATGCATTTATATATACCACATTAGAAATTGAAACAGAAAATTTCAAATTATTTATTTAATTAATTCAATTTAAGATGCCATTTAAAAGCATGTTAACAGAGCCAGGTGCAGTAGCTCATGCCTATAATGCTGGCACTCTGGGAGGCTGAAGCAGTGGATTGCTTGAGCTCAGGAGTTTGAGGCCAGCCTGAGCCAGAGCGAGACCCATCTCAAAACAAAAACAAAAACAAAAAACTAGGGCGGTGCCAGTAGCTCAGTGGGTAGGGCGCCAACCACATACACCAAGGCTGGTGGGTTCAAACCTGGCCCAGGCCAGCTAAAACAACAATGACAACTGCAACAGAAAAAAAAATAATCAGGCATTGTGGTATGCGCCTGTAGTCCAGCTACTTGGGAGGCTGAGGCAAGAGAATCGCTTAAGCCCAAGAGTTTGAGGTTGCTGTGAGCTGTGACACCACAGCACTCTACTGAGAATGACATAATGAGACTCTGTCTCAAAAAAAAACAAAAAAAAAACAAAAAACTAGGCAGGCACCTGTAGTCCCAGCTACTCAGGAGGCTAAGGCAGGAGGATTGCTTGAGTCCAAGAGTTTGAGGTTGCTGTGAGCTATGACACTACTGCACTCTACCAAGGGTGACTCTGTCTCTAAAAAAGGAAAGGAAAAGAAAACATGTTAACAGAAATAGCTTTTTTGTATGAAAAGAATCTTCCAAAACTACTTTGAGAGAAGACCAGCATTAGTCAATTCATTTACGTGTCTTTTTAATGTCTGGCTTGACAGAAGACAGGTGCATTCTCATGTCTGCTTCTGCGTTCATTCTGCTGTGATAGCACATGTCATGGAAACCCCACGCCGGGAGTGAGAAAGGGAAATAATGTCTTAACTACTGCAAAAATAATTTTGGCCTCAAAAATCTTCCTCTCCCAGAGGGGTCTTTGGACCCCCTTTCTTTGGCTGTTGTAAAGAAAGGTGTGATGGGTGGTGGGTCCTCCAGCCACTTGCTCCTACCCTTGCTCCTACCCAGCTTCCAGTCCGTCCACTCCAAATTTTTCTTTTTAGAGACAGAGTCTCACTTTATGGCCCTTGGTAGAGTGCTATAGCGTTACAGCTCACAGCAACCTCCAATTCCTGGGCTTAGGTGATTCTTTTGCCTCAGCCTCCCGAGTAGCTGGGACTACAGGCGCTCGCCACAACGCCTGGCTATTTTTTTGTTTTGCAGTTTGGCCGGGGCTGGGTTCTAACCTGCCACTCTTGGTATATGGGGCCAGTGCCCTACCCACTGAGCCACAGGCGCTGCCCCTGTCCACTCTAAATTTTAAGTTTTCTTAATCCCTCTCAACCTTCATTTGCCACTACAGGAGTACCTCAGAGTGCCTAAATTTATTTTAAAATATCCCACTTCATTCTCATAGGATGTGAGCTTACTGACAGAAATACACATGATCAAGTAGCTTGAAAAATTAAAAATAAAGACCTAGGAAGTTATCAGTTAAAATCAGAGATGAAGGCTGGAGAGAGAAATAAGAGCTGTGGATCCCTGGATTATAAGGGCCTTCAATAGGACAGGTGATTGGCTCTGAACTTCCTGGTAACAGAATGAAAAGTCACATGTAGTTTTTATGCTAAAATAAGAAAATCGAAGGTTTTCACAGATGGAGCACGCTTTTCCCAGGCACTTTGTTTGAACTGAAATTTCTCAGTGAGACTTCAGAGACACTCGGTGAATAATGTTCTCAACAACCAGACACAGACACAGGCTTCATAAGGCAGCTGCTTACGCAGAATAGGAACATGGTACACTTAGGAAGTGCGATTCTGTGAAAGGCCAAGAAAATTTGAATTCCATATACTGTGTCCTGAAAGGTTTGGCATCATCCTTAATAAAAGCCAGACTATCTGGAACAGAACTTTCCAAACTGTACTTGGCAAATCCTAGAATCTTGAGATATTGTTTCCTATGAAGGAAACAAGAGGACTCCACGAACTAATACATTTAGAAGACTCTAAGTTAAATAAATTAAGGTTTTTTTCTAAAAACTAGGACTTGGTGGAATCTTTGCTGTGGTTCTGTGCCTGACATTCTGTAAGTGGGTAGCATTTCTGAAACTTACTTGATCACAGAACTCTTTTAGCAGTATGTGATTACTTATAGAAACAAAGTTAAGGAAATGCTGAACTTGTCTTCTCTGTAATCTTGGGAAAGCTGCTTTAATTCATGGACTCTTTGTTTTCTCACTTGCCAAAACAGGAATTTTAGCAGCAATAGTAGCAGTGGCGAGCAGCTGACACCTGGATGAAATCTGTGTAGTCCTATCTCCAGAGACAGTGTTGAATAGGAGAGGTTTTAAAACTGAAATCTTAGAAGCCATTCAGGTCAATCTTCCTCTTCCTTTTTTAGAAATGAGGAAACCAAGTCCCAGAAAGATGATGTGATTTCCCCGGAGCTGCATCCAGAGCACAGCTAAGTCTCTGGACTGTGGACACATCACCGTTCCCCTGTGTCACACTGATGGCTCTTTGAAACAGAAACCAGCAAATAGAATTTAAACCTCTACACAACTCACAATGAGTATCAGCACAGGGTTTCAAGTGTTTGAGCACCTCGATGGCTATGAAGCTGTGGGGGGCTGCCTGTCCCCTATGCTTACTGGGCCCTGCCTGCCAAATGCTTTTGCTCCTGTGGTCTGCTGGCAGGCTTCTTTCTTTTCCCTTGTCTTAGCCTGTCAACCTGCACTTCACACTATCAGTGTGTCTACTAAGGTACAACAGCAGTTCTCAACCTGTGGGTCGAGACCCCCTTTTTCCATTTGTAACAAAGCAGCAATTAGGAATGTTGAGAACCACTGCTCTAAGAGTTTCCAACTGCACTCCATTTATTGCTTTTATTTATTTATTTATTTATTTATTTATTTATTTTGGAGACAGAGTCTCACTTTGTCACCCTCGGTAGAGTGCTGTAGCACCACAGCTCACAGCAACCTCCAGCTCTTGGGCTAAGGCGATTCTCTTGCCTCAACCTCCCGAGTAGCTGGGACTATAGGCGCCCGCCACAACGCCCAAATATTTTCTGTTGCAGTTTGGCAGGGGCCAGGTTTGAACCCACCGCTCTCAGTATATGGGGCCGGTGCCCTACTCAATGAGCCACAGGCGTCACCCCATTTATTACTTTTATTTTTTTTCTTTTTTAAAAATATTATTTTTTTTATTAATATTAAATCATAGTTGTGTACATTAATGCAATCATGGGGCACCATACATTGGTTTTATAAACAGTTTGACACATTTTCACCACACTGGTTAACATAGCCTTCCTGGCATTTTCTTAGCTATTGTGTTAAGACAATTATATTCTACATTTACTAAATTTCACATGCACCCTTGTAAGATGCACCGCAGGTGTAATCCCACTTATCACCCTCCCTCTGCCCCTTCTCCCTCCCCTCCTCTCCCCATTCCCCATATTCCAAAATATGAAACGCTTCACGAATTTGTGTGTCATCCTTGCACAGGGGCCGTGCTAATCTTCTCTGTATCATTCCAGTTTTAGTATATGTGCTGCCGAAGCAAGCACTCATTTATTGCTTTTAATATGCAACACCTGATACTCAATTTCACCTCAAAGAATTGTCCAGTGATGGAAAGTAACCTCATCCAAAAGTCAGTCATGGGTGGCGCCTGTTGCGCAGTGAGTAGGGCGCCATCTGGTCTGCTAGGGTGGCAAATCTGAACCCGGCCCCCGCCAAGCTACAACAAAACAATAGTCAACAAAAAAATAGCTGGGTGTTGTGGCAGATGCCTGTGATCCCAGCTACTCGGGAGGCTGAGGCAAGAGAATTGCCTAAGCCCAGGAGTTGGAAGTTGCTGTGAGTTGTGATGCCACAGCACTCTACCATGGCTGACAAAGTGAAGCTCTGTCTCAAGGAAGAAAAAAAAAAAAAAAAAGTCAAAGAACTCCTTACAAGTTAGTGCCTGAAATACTCCATCTCGGGATGGGATGACCCTCTACCTGGGTGGGGTTAACTGTGGTTCCCATACCTTTTCAGATCCAGCAGTTTATCCAAGACCTGTCAGACATCTGGGCCGAGGTAAAGAAAAAGGAACAACAGCAAATCCGGGTTTAAGGAGGCATCATGGTTCCAGAATGTTCTGAGATGGAGATTGTGAGAGAATAAGCTCTTGGGGCGCTTAGGCAGCCCAGTCCAGCCACTGAGGGCCCCCGTGCCTTTCTACTGGTGAATGACTACCTGGTTATTTTCTCCTGGAGCCTCAGTCTATCCCTGAAGTCATTATATTTTAAACAAATTTGTTCTTAAGTTCTGTCTTTTTGGTGGTTTATTCATGGGGAAGAGCATCAGTGAGGGGAGAACCCCCCACAAGCTCTCCCTCTCAAGGCTGGTCGCTAGGCTGCCTACAGGCTGGAAAGCACACGTCAGGTGTAGTGTCGCCTGGGCTTTCGGCCTGCACACCATAAGCACTCAGGTGGGCAATAAGCCAGCAGGGTAAGTACAGAGGACCCTTCTCTATCACTTCAAATATATATGTATGTATATTTGTATATATATATATATGTATATTTGAAGTATTTCTAATTGGGATGCAAAGACCCACTAGAAACTATGAAGGCAGTTCCCCAATTTGAGTTCCAAAGGTGCTGAGTTAAAAACTCTTCCCTGACCTCGGGAGCGTCCCCTATCCACTGTGTACCTTAAAGCATTCCAGTGTCAGCTATGCCCATGTAGGAGCAGCCAGAAGGCTGCCCCATAACTCGTGAGGGACCACTTGCATGCCATGTGACAGCCTCAAAACTTAGGGGCATAGAGGATGGACAGCAGCTGGAAGGATGGATTAAAACCAACAAAATTAAACTGAATAGAGGTAAATGTAAAGTCTCAAACTCAGGTTCAAACACCCAATTGCACGTTTCAAAGGCAAAAGCCAAGTCAGAGACTTGAGGGCAGCGGCACTGTAAACGTGCACTTCATTTACCTCGGCCTCATGAAAGCCCTGTCTCTGTCTCACAGAGCAGGACACTTGTTCAGGGTCACTAGACACAGGAAGACAGGGCTAGGAGTCACCCTTGGGTCTGCTCGTCCTTGGGCTGTGTGTGCCCCCCTAGGCCAGGCTGCCTCTCAGCAGGCCATGGCACTGTGCTGTCCCCTCCAAAGCAAAGCTCTTATCCCAGGAGCAGGCTTCAACAAGGCGAAGTTTCCTACCTGGCCTTGTCATCCTGCTGAGATTCCCACTGTCTGCAGGAAAGGCCCTGCTGCAGCTGTCCTGCTGGGTTCCTAGGGTTGTAGTGACCAGACACTTTCGCACATACCACCTTACAGCAGGTGTTCTCGGGGGTGTCCCTGGACAGCAGCATCTATACCACCTGGGATCTTGGTAAACATAAATTCTTAGGCCCTACTCCAGACCTGAGAATCAGACACTCCAGGGATGGACCCAGCAGTCTGGGAAGGCCCAGCAGCCTTCCACATGGTGGGACTTGAGGATGGTCATGTCGGTTCTTGTGGCTTCTGAACCTGGTGGTGAGAGTGTCGTGCAGAATCCAGGATCCTTCACGGTGGAGCTGAGCACACATGTCTGGCCCAGGGGACAGAGCAGTGAAGGAGGACCTGGGGTGGGCAGGGTAGGTGCAGGCCCCACACCAAGGAGGCAAGTGGGCAAAGCAGTGATGGACTGGCTGCAACTTCCCTTCTGGCTCATCCCCCATGGGAAGCTCTCTAGGATCCACTCTAACAGGAAACACCCAGGAAAAGGAATTGTGGGGAATATAGAAATAGCTTCTCCTGAGTTGAGCCTCTGGGGCTGGGTTCTGAGAGGCAGGAGAAGGGGCAGAACAGACCGTTTCCCTTGCTCCCTGATAAACATATCCACCCCCACTCCAATCTCCTGCTGTCTCTGTGAGGTGGCGTTGGAGAAGTCCAGCCTGTCAGGACTGAATGCGCTTCCTGCTTGGGTGAGGCCCCTCAGCCCCACCCCAGGCTCTGTGCCAGAAGCCAAAGGCCCTCTCTCTGCCTCCTTCCTCTCTCCATCCCGGGCTCCCCTGCATTGCAGCGTCAGCTTTCCTGCTTGACTGAAATGGGGAATGGTGAAGGGTCATGCTTAGAACGCCTGTGATCACACACAAGCTCATCTAAACATACATGTGTTTACACACCATAACTCACCCTGAATGTTGTTGCATTTTCCAAGTTCACAAAAGAGCCCACCCTGGGGCAGAAGAAATTCTGTGGGCCTAGGCAGATTTCTTGAATATAAGGGAAGCCACAAATCCACAAACTCATTTCCAAACCCACAGAAACAGGGAAAGAAAATCTAGAAGGTACAGGGATTCTCTGGAGCTTGAGTGAGGGCTTCCCATTGCGGGGAGGGAGCAGTGGTCACAGGCAGGCCCTCGCTCCTCCCCCACCCCAGGCCACCCTACCCCCCTTGTATTCCCCCAGCATGGCCACCCTTGGGCCCTATATGTACATAAAGGAGCAGAAATTTCCCAGTCAGAAGAGATTTGGACTCCAGATGCACCCGATCATGTTCCAAGAACAAGAAGATGAAGTTAAGGGCCTGATCAGAGTTTTCCCAGTAAGCAAAGACTCAAGCTCATGAGAGCAGAAATAACTGATTGGTTCCGGAAATGAATGGTTCTCATCAGCAAAGGCAGGAAGTAGGGCTCTGGGTGCTTTACAGATAAAGGGAGGGAAGAGGAGGGGAGCCCTTCAGGGGCTTGCTGTCAGGGCCCGGGCACCTGCTCCCCAACAAAACCTGTAAGCTCTCCCTGGTGGGAGGGCACGGAGGGCGCAGTGGGGGATGGGGTGAGGAGGGCCTCAGGTGTGTAAAGGCTGAGCCTGGAAGCAGCCAGGTGGGCAGCCACATGTCCATCACAGTGCCATGCCACACACACACAGCCATATGGCAATTGGAGACCAAAAGCTGCTGGAGAGGATGAGATTAGAATCAAGAGCCAAAGCTCCAGAGTGATCTCAGTCTCTCTGGAGTAGCCAAAGAGCCCTTGCTTCTGTAGGGTTAATTATCAGTCCTTGGGATCATACTCCCTTTCTGATTTCACCCTCAAAACCCTTTGCCCAGGCTCTGTGCTGGAGTCCCACATCTATGGACAAGGCTTCCTGACAGCCAGGGGGACGCTGGAACCTTCCATTTTCTCCTTCCCTGCCATCTTAGGTTTGGTCACTTGGACACCTGAGTGAGCATCTCTGCCCCGAGACTTTCAATCCCATCAATACTTATCACAGGTCCTCTGGGTGAATCTGGCGAGATCCTGCCTCGGGCTCTCTCTCTTCTCCTGGGAGATCAGAGCTCTCTGAGAGCTATGACGAGAGCTGAGTGCTGGGTGCAGGCTTCACCACGGCTTCCCCCTTGCAGCAGCCCAAGCCTCCCTTTAGCTTTAACTTTTGAAACCCCAGGAAGAAGCTTCTAGTGTAAACCATGGAGTCAAGAATATAAGCGCCAGGCTTGGAGGCAACCTGAGTGTGATACCACCATTGGGGAAGGGGGAACAAAGAGCCATTTTGGGAATTGTATGAGGAAAGATACAGATCTAGAAACATCAAAATAACAGCCAGTGGCCCAGCGATGAGACGCTGATCATATGAGTTTTCTAGTCTGTGTAACAAATTTCTGAAAACTTAAGAGTCCTGAACCAACACCCACTTATTATCTCACAGGAGTAGATCAGAGGTCCCTGTGGGCTGGACCGGATTCCAGCTCAGGGTCTCACGAGGCTGACATCATGTCATCACCTTGCTGGGCTTTCACCTGGAGGCTTAGGGGAAGAATCCACTCCCAAGCTCCCTCAGCTTTGTTCCCACTCTGTAGGTCTGATCCCCACATCCTTGCTGGGGGCTGCTCTCTGCTCCTAGAGGCCACCTGCATTCCTCATCACACAGCTCCTTCCATCTGCAAAGCCAGCAACAGCACACAGGGTCCTGGTCAGACATTAAACGTGACCCTCCTCCAATACCAGCCAAACAAGCTCTCCTTTTAGGATTCATGGGATTAGATTAAACCCACCCAGATAATCTTCCTTTTGTCCTTACAGCAGGGGGTGAAGGTTGTGGAGGCTATCTTAAAACTCTGCCTACCACACTGATGGAAAAAGGATATCAAAACAACTTGGGAAGGAAGTGGAGGACGGCAAGGAGGGAGCTGACAAGAGTTAGAGGCAGAGAGGAAGAATGGCTGGGAAAAATCTCCGATGTGCACCTGACTTAACGTTCATAGTCTCTTTCAACAAGACAGAGTTCCCCTGGGGCTTATAAACTTCTAGGGAGCCAACAAATAGGGGCTTCAGTCAGTCTGGGAATCTCCTGCTATTTTTAGCAAAACTTTTATATACAAGCATATATGGACTTTTCATGCCTGAGGTGGGTGAGAGTGGATGTGAGGGATGGACGGAGGAAAGTCCATAGCTTTCAGCAAATTCACCCAGGAATCATAACCCAATGCAGTTAAGAACTACTGCTTTTTCTAAACTAACAGCTTTCTGGAGATATGATTAATATATCATACGATTCACCCATTTAAAGGGTATAATTCAGTGGTTTTAGTATGTTTACAGAGTTGTGCAACCATCAGCACAATCAATTTCAGAACTTTTTGTTACTCTCCTTCCCACCCATAAGAAACCCATTGATTTACTTTCTATTTCTATGGATTTACCTATTCTGAACATTTTATATAAATGGAATTATGTAATATGTGGTCTTTCGTGTTTGATTTTAGAATGATGTTTTCAAAGTTCATCCATGACAGAGCATGTATCGGCACATCAGTCCTTTTTATGGTTGAATAACATCCCATTATATAGATATATAATACTATATTTTGTTTATCCAACAACCAGATGATTGGCATTTGGATTATTTCTACTTTCTGGATATCTCCAGGTGCTTTGTGTGGGCATATATTTTCATTTCTCTTGGGTAATACCTAGGAGTGGAATTGCTGGTTCATATGGTGACTCTATGTTTCACCTGCCAGATTCTTTGCATTTTAAGATAGTTTGGGAGCATTTTTATTTCAGGGATTAATGGCAAATTAGTACAAAGGAAAGCCAGCCTGGCAAGAAATAGAAGGAAAAAGCGATTCGAGGCAGTGGGTGAGGACTGTTCAAGATTGATGAATCCAATGCCCAATTGCAGGCAGCTCAGACTGCAGGGGGAGGAGTCCAGACTGCATTAGAGGCTAGGCAGTGGTCACAGCCCAACCCGTGATTCACCTCACAGCCCCCACGTGCACCATCCCTCCTCCCACTTGGTGCCCCCATCCTCCACCCTCACACCTGGATCCCAGAACCTTCTGTCAATAGACAAATAACGGTTCTACGGAGACCAAGCACTAAGCCAAGCAAAGGGAATGATGCAAGGAGCAGCTATGTGTTTCCTGCCTCTTGGAGCTTTTGGTCTCTTGGGAAAGAAAGACATTAAAGAGATCGTTAAAAAATAATGATGACAGCTCTGGTTGTCAAGAGGTACCAGGTGCTATGGGACCCCATAAGGGGAGGTTATGGGGAATTAACCATTAACAAAAAAAAAAAAAACTCTTTTTGAGGCAGCAATGTCAGATTTAGGAAGAGACTTGGAGGCTAAATAGGGTTTTTATTAAGCCAGTGGTGAGAAGGAGAAAGAGAGGGAGTGAGGGTGAGTGAGCACAACGTGGGAAGAGCCTGGGTTGGGAGAGGTGGGTCAGAAGGCCGGGGCAGCAGGGAGAGAAGGGGAGGGTGAGAACAGAGCCAGGCAGGGGCTGCATCTTGCGGGGCTTTGCGGGGAAGCCTTTTCCAGGATCCTGGGTTTTATTCTAAGGAGACCAGAGAGCACTGGGGGTAGGGGTTGTTATTAAAGAAAAGAAAAAGGCTAAGAAACCAAACATTAAGCTCTGGGTAGGAGTTTATTTGTTTGTTTTTTTTGTTGTTGCATATTACCAGGCTTGCAAACCCAATTTGGCACAGAATCTGGGATCTGGGAAATGAGGTTTGGAAGAAAGGAAAGAGAATAGATCTTTAAATCTGAAAAACAAACAACAAAAAAAGAGAAAGAAAGAAGAAAAGGAAGAAAGAAAGGAAAAGAAAAGAAAAAGCTTATAAATCTTCTTTGCCCTGTGCTAGAAAGGCAAATCTTGTGGCTTGGAGCCCGTAGGTCAGTGGTTAGGGCACCAGCCACAGACACTGAGGCAGGTGGGTTCGAACCTGGCCTGGGCCTGCTAAACAACAATGACAACTGCAACAACAATAAAAAAATAGCCAGGCGTTGTGGCAGGCACCTGTAGTCCCAGCTACTTGGGAGGCTGAAGCTAGAGAATTGCTTTAGCCGAAGAGTTTGAGGTTGCTGTGCACTTTACTGAAGGGTGACATAGTGAGACTGTCTCAAAAAAAAAAAAAAAAAAAAAAGCAAGTCTCAGGGCTGCTGGTGAAGTCTGGGTTTATCAATCAGGTGGCACAGGGTGGCTGGAGGTGGCTTCCACCCTCTGGGGGGCATGTCCAGATGTCTGGCTCACGGTGAAAACCTGAGTTCAGGATGACAGCACCCAGTTGTCATCTTAGCAGAAGCCAGGGATACACTACCGCCAGCTGAGGAGTCAGCATACCAGTTGTAAGCTGGGGAGGGGCCCTCTCAGATTCGCTTGCTCTTGGAAAAGATGGCTCTAGCTCCTTTTTGGAAAATGGTTGGGGTGGAGGGCCAGAAAAGAGGGAGGTCAGAATGGATACAGGAAGGCCATTTTGTTAAAGGATAATTTATATTTTAAAAGAGTAAAATTATGTCTGTCATATAAATATAAAATGAACACATCTTAAAGATTTTATCTTACTCATTAATCGAAGGGGTCAGTATGAAGTAAAACCTAGTTTAAAGAACGGGCACATGACTGGGTACAGTGACTCGTGCCTATAATCCTAGCACTCTGGGAGGCTGAGTGGGGAGGATCAGTTGAGCTCAGGAGTTCAAGACCAGCCTGAGCAAGAATGAGACCCCCTCTCTACCAAAAATAGAAAAATTAGAGGGTGTGGTAGTGAGGTCTTAAAGCCCAGGTACTCAGGAGGCTGAGGCAGGAGGCTTTCTTGAGTCCAGGAGTTTGAGGCTGCAGTGAGTGACAATGACCCACTTCAGCCTGGGCAACAGAGTGAGACCCTGTCCCACTCCCCCCAAAAGGACAGGCACCTCACAGAGTATAAAATCAATGTCCTTTATATACCCCAATAACGAGTAAACCAAGAAGCAAATCAAGAACACAATACCCTTCACAGTAGCTTCCAAGAAAATGAAATACCTGGGAATGTATCTAACAAAGGAGGTGAAGTATCTCTACAGAGAGAATTATGAAACCCTGAGAAAAGACATAGCAGAAGACACTAACAAATGGAAGAACATATTATGCTCTTGGCTGGGAAGAATCAACACCATTAAAATGTCTATACTACCCAAAGAAATGTATAGATTTAATGCAATCCTCATTAAAATATCAACATCATAATTGAAGGGCTTGGAAAAATATTTCTTTGTTTTGTATGAAACCAGAAAAAAAACCTTTGTTTTGTATGAAACCAGAAAAAAAAAAAATAGCCAAGGCAATTCTTAGCAATAAAAACAAATTCAGAGGCATCACTTTATATGACTTCAGTTTATACAACAAATCCACAGTGATCAAAATAGTATGGTATTGGCACAAAAACAGAGACATAGATCTATGGAACAGAATAGACAACCTAGATGAAATCAGCCTCATATTGCCATCTGATCTTTGGTAAACCAAACAAAAGCATATATTGGAGAAAAGAATCCCTAATCCATAAATGGTGCTGGGCAAACTGGATAACCACATGTAAAAGACGGAAACTGGACCTGCATCTCTCACCACTTACAAAAATTGACTCATGATGGAAAAAAGATTTAAACCTAAGACACAAAACTATAAAAATCCTGGAAGAAAGTGTGGGAAAAACCCTTGATGATATCAAACTGGGGAAAGATCTTATGAAGACGATTTCCATTGGCAATTGCTACAACAATAAAAATAAATAAATGGGACTTGATTACTCTAAAAAGCTTCCGTATAGCTAAGGACACAATTAAGCAAACCTCCCTTCAGAATGGGAAAAGATATTCTCAGGTCATGAATCTGACTAAGGGTTGATAACCAGAAGCAACAGAGAACTGAAATTAATCAACACAAAAAGAGCTAACAATCCCATTTATTACTGGGCGAGAGATATGAACAGAACCTTCTCCAAAGAAGACAAATGACCAACAAATCGGTGAAAAAATGCTCAGCATCCCTAATTGTCAGAGAAATGCAAATCTAAACCACCTTGAGATATAGTGAGAATAGCCTACATCACAAAGTCCCAAAGCTACAAAGACCGGCGAGAGTGTGGAGAAAAGGGAACACTTTTACACCATTGGTGGTACTCCAAACTAATAAAGTGTCTTTGGAAAGACGTATGGAGTATCTGCAAAGTACTAAAATAGGCTTTCCACTTGATAAACTGTAATAAATATATATTTTACACACCACGGAATACTATTCAGCCTTTAAAAAGATGGAGACTTTACATCTTTTGTATTAACCTGGATGGAGTTGAAGAACATTCTACTTAGTAAAGTATTATAGGAATGGAAAACCAAGAATGCAATGTATTCAATACTAATATAAAACCAGTCGATGAACAAATACACATCCACATAAGAGAAAAGCACAATTAAATTCAAATGGGGGCGGACTGGTGTGCTCTCACCTAACAGGCACAATGTAAGGGTATATGACGCACTCCCGGATGAGGGCACAACTACAACTTGGACTCTACCTAAAAAATACAAACAATCATCTGTACTGTATACATCTGTATACCGACCTAATCATCTGTACCCTCATATTATTCTGAAATAAAAAAAAAAAAGAACAGGAACATGTATAGACAATTAGGAATGCTGAAACTAACTGCTAAGATATGCAAAAATGATCTCTTCCATTGGGTAGAAATCATTTACATCTTCTCTGTAAAAAACTCATTTGCATTTCTATAAACAGAACCATTTGCATCACCTCCAGAAGTTAACTTCTGTCTCTGTTACAGAGTTCAGAGTTGTACAATGGTAAAAAGGAAAAAGAAAAAAAGAAGAAAGGCACAAACTCCTACAGAATCAGATAACCCCAGAAGGGTCCTCTAGAGACATCACCAACACCACCATTGAAAGGAAATCCAGGAAGGAAAGTTTTGCCGATTTCAAAGTCTTAATTTCCCTGCCTATCTGAGGCTGTGGTCCAGGCAAACTCAGACTTGTGCAGAGGAAACATGTAGTCACAGATCCAAGTGTGTGCTGTGGCTGTACTGGGATGGGTGGGTGGAATCCAAAGATTTTCCCACTCCTGACAAGCAGATTCTGAGACATCACAGGAACCCTTCGACTCTTCAGAATCCAGTTCAAAAACATAGGGCCTTGGCATTTCTTAGGTTCCTGCCTGCTTAGCTCTCCGTGTTGTCTAAACTTTCTAGCTCCCTAAATCTTTTTTTTTTTTTTTTTGGTGGAGGGTGAGGGCAATGATTCTAGTTCCCTAAACCTTATTCCCAATTATTTCTATCATTTCACTGCCACCTCCTGCTTGTACTTAAAATATCTTAAAATGTTAAAGGTGAACTGTGCAGTCTAGCCTCGTGGTTTTAAGCGCAGACTCTTGGAATCAGACCCTGAACTATGATCTTGGGCAAATTTCTTTACTTCTCTGTACTTTTCCTTCTTTATCTGTGAAATGGCAATAACAGCCCTTAAGGTTGCTTTGAGGATTAAATCAATCTGTATGCATGTACATCAGTGAGACCAGAACCTGTGACCTGGAAGTGTTAAGTATTTTCTATTATTGTGCTTCTAATGATTGAATGAATGAATCCAAAAGCCAGTGTCCTATTTCACTGTGCTCAGGGAAGCCTAGTGGTTGGACTCACAATGCTGGTCTCTCATCAAATTTGTGGTCCTTCACTAATCAATAAGCATTTAAAAAATCAATGCTCCTTGTCTTATTAAATAAACAAAAAATTGAGCATCAGGGGTGACTATGCAGACAGATAGGAAGATTCAGCCAACCTGTGAGAAGCCAATCCTTGATCATCATCAAGGGCTTACTGAGTGCCCACAGTGTGCCGTGAGAGGCACAGAGGAGGCTGCTGGGGACAGCAAGGCCCCCAGCCACGATGCCCACGCCATCCCTGGGAAAGGCATCACAGAGAATGCGGAGCCCATGGAAGAAACTAGTAACTCCTCGTGGCCTCTTCTTTCCCGAGACATAGCGAATGTGGTGAAGAGAGAAGTTAAACATCACACCTGCCCTCTCAGGCCTCATTCAGGCCCCTACATGCAGAGAGAGGTTTGAGGACCCATCAGAGGAAGGTCCTCCGTGGAAGGTACCTGCAGAGTTAAACACCTTGATGGTGATAATCACAATAGCAGATCTTCTGCAATACTTACAAAGAGTATTCTGATACTCTGCTCTTCAAGAGAGCGAGCTTAATTCCCTTCCTCTTGAGTGTGGGCTGGGCGCAGTGACTCACTGCTGAGGAAGAGAGCATGGCAGAAATGAAAGTGTGAGGCTTCTCAAGTAGGTTGTGAAAGACTTCCTGGCTTCCTCCTCATTCTTTCCGGGTTGATTCAATCTGAGGGAAGCCAACGGCCGCTCCATGAGGGCACTCAAGCTGTCCTATCTATGGAGAAGTCCACATGGTGAAGAACGGAGGCCTCCCACCAGCAGCTGTGCCAGTGGACTTTGATTTCTAGCCCTCAGAAACCATGTGAGGTGATAATCTTGTTCTAAGATCCTAAATTTGAGGTGATTTGTTACTCAGTGCATTAGTCTGCTAGGGCTGACATGACAAAATACCATGAACTGGGTGACTTAAACAGCAGGCATGTATTTTCTCACAGTTCTGAAGGCTGTGCGCTCACCACCAAGGTGTCATCAGGTTTCCTTTCTCCTGAGGCCTCTCTCCTTGGCGTGCAGGTGACCGACCACCTTCTCACTGTGTCCTTGCATGGCCTTTTCTCTGTACACACACCCCTGATGTCCCTCCCTCTTTTTTTGAGGACACTGGTCATTGGCTTCATTTAACCTCAGTTGCCTCCTTAAAGGTCCTGTCTCCAAACACAGTCACATTAGGGCTTCAACCTATCTATTGGGGGTTGGGACACATTCAATCCATAGCACTCAGCCTCGTCACCCACGTGACCTCATCTCCTGCCATTCCTCACAGCCTTTGCACTAGCTGTTTTCCTGTGCACAGACTGCTGTCGCACCTCCTTAAAGCCTGGGCTCAGATGACTCAGATGTCGTCTCCTCAGCGAGGTCCACTTTGGCCACCCTTTCTAAAATTCCAGTTCTCATCCCCACCCCTCCCTCCCTCTTCCCCTGTATATTTCCTCCACAAACATGTCCTCTTGTAAGATGCTGCATAATTTACTAGTTGAGATGGCTTACTCCATCTCCACTATTAGAATGTCAGCTCTGTGAGGGGAGGGATTTTCTTCTGTGTTTTTGGCCACAGGATCCACACTGCCTAGAATGGTGCCTGGTACAAATATCCTTTGAGGTTTGTAGAATGCATGGATGAGTGGGTGCAGGAGTGACTTTACAGAATTGCCTCCCACAGACACTGGCAAAGGGGACTGAAATGGTAATGAACTGAACACTGACTCTGCTGGAGAAGCCTAACACATTTAGGGGAGACCCAGACAAGATGGAGTGAGTCTTGCTAGCCAGAGAGGGGCTCAGAGGCAGAGACATGGGGTATATATCTTACCCCTTGCCACCAATATTACCTGTGTTCTGGGTCACATCCCGTAATCTCTCTTATTTCCAAACATCTTTACACCCTCTTTTAGGGAAGCGTTAATAACATTAATAATTGCCAGCCTGTTATATAGAATGCCAGGCCCTTTAAATCCAGTGCCTTATTTAATCTTCTCAACGATCCTTCAAGGCAAGTATGACCATAAATCTCATTTTATAGACAAAGAAAAGATGAGTAAGGAGTTCGGCTGACTTTTAATATTCAACTTACGGAAATTACAATTTTAAAAATCCTTCATTCTTTCAAATCTTATTCTATTAGTTTCCAACATATTTTAACTATCACCTTTAAAAGGATTTTGGATGTTTGATTCTAATGACGAAGTTAAGCTCCTTTTAAACATTTTAAATGCGTTTAGCCATGTATTGTGTTCAGTTTCCTTTTATGTACTTTAACAGTCTGATTTAACAAACAAAACTTGTCCCAATATTTAAATTGAGATTATTCAGCCAATGAATTAAATTTATAAATATGGTGACCTTTGAGTTCTCTTAAATGTTCCAATACTATATATAAGTTTAGGAAGTTCTCAGTTTAAAGTCGTACGTCTGAATCAATTAGACACCTTCAATTGGAATTTTACCATGTTTGCTTCAAATAGGCTAAATTTATGAAGCATTATAAATACATAAATGTGCATAAGTTCTTTTACATATAAATGTTAATACTATGGTTTGGATTCCCTTGAAGTTTCTGTACTTAATTTTTAATCTCCCTGGGGTTCTCAGTCACAAGGAAACTGTGATATCATGTCCAATTTTGAGGGCTGCCTTCTGGACTCTACTGAGATTACGTAACAACCACTCTGCTGTGTCAATGACCCCATCATTCAAAGAAGGTGTCACCTAGGCTAGAACACCTAGGTTTAAGTTGTGCGTTACACCCCCACTCAGGAAGCTCTACTGCCTGATTTGCTCCTGTGTATCTTTGGCTTCAGGCCTGGTGAAGTTGTTTCTATCTAACACTAAAGGCCAACTAGCTCTTAGGTCAGGAAACAGAGAGACTATCTTCAGGAGTCCTGTGTTGAATTTTCTCCTGCCCTAAAGTATAAAGGTCACACAGATGGGACCAGGAAGACACAGAAGCATCAGATCTACAGTTAGATATGCTCTAGAGCAGCAGTCCCCAACCTTTTCGGCACCAGGGACCAGTTTCACGGAAGACAGTTTTTCCACAGAAGGGAATGAGGGGGAGAGATGAGATAGGAGGTGGAGCTCCCGAGATGAGACAGATGACGGGGAGTGGCAGATGAAGCTTCCCCCACTCAACTCTTACTGTGCGGTCCAATCCCTAACAGGCCGCAGGCTGGTATCAGTCTGTGCCCCAGAGGTTGGGGTCCACAGCTCTAGAGGAAGCACACAGGAGCCTGAACCCTTATTCATTCATCTCCTCTTTCGAATTACAAGCCTGATAAGGATGGCAGGGGAGGAGGCATTTTTCCAATTTCATTAATAATTAATCAGTTGATTCATTCATTATTGCCTATGTACTGTGGGCAAGATCACTGCCTCCAAGGAGCTCTTGGTCTATCAAAGAGGTGTACCAGCCAGAGCTGCAGTCTGAAGGTATCCACCTTGTGGGAAGGGTATTGATAAGGTGTAGTGGAGGACAGGGATAGGGAGACGGCAGCAAGCTGATAGGAGACAATGGGAGAAGGAGTGATGAAGGGGGCTTGATGTTTGGGTGTGTTTACTGAGCACCTACTTACTATATTCCAGGCACTGTTGAGGAGAGGAGTTTGGGGATAGGCAGGAAACAAGAGGCCAGATGCAGTGGCTCACGCCTGTGATCCCAGCACTCTGGGAGGCCAAGGTGGGTGGATTGCTTGAGCTCAGGAGTTTGACACCAGCCTGAGCAAGAGTGAGACAGAGTCTCACTAAAAATAGCCAGGTTTTGTGGTGGGTGCCTATAGTCCCAGCTACTCAGGAGGCTGAGGCAAGAGGATCACTTGAGCCTAAGAGTTAGAGTTGCTGTGAGCTATGATGCCGTCTGAAAAAAAGAAACAAGAAAAAACTCAACAAGGCAATTTCAGTTCCATGAGAAGCTAATATTTATTGAATGCATGTGAGTGATTTACATACACTGACTTGTTTAATGCTCCCAGCCCGTCTGGGGGCCATTGTTAATCCCATTTCTTAGGGGAAGAGACTGTTTCTCTTAGCTGTTGCTACATGACAAGCTACACCAAAACTGAGTGGCTTAAAACAACAATCATTTTATTTTTTTCACAAGTTGTAGGGGAGGGTGTCGGGAATTAGGGCACAGCTCAGTGGTGGCAGCTCATGTCTGCTCTGCAGTGTTAGCTGGGGTACCTGGTGGGGATGGAGGATTGGGAAGGTCTCTCTCACTTGACTGGGGTTCACTTGACTCAGTGACCTCTCTCTCAAGAGGATAGCCAGAGCTTCTTTATACAGTGCCAGCCTCCCAGAGAGCAAACACAGAAGCTCCAAGTGACATCACATCACATGTCCCATATCCAATGGGCCCACGAGTGTAACAGAGCCAGCACAGGTTCAGATGGAAGGGAAATTGACACGGAGAAGTGGCAAAGTCACCTTGCAAAGGGTATGCTGGATGGAAAGAATTCCTAGGGCCATCTTTGGAAACAATCTTCCACAGACAGAAGTTTAAATATGAATAATTTGCTCAAGGTCATACAGCTAATAATTAGGCTGTGGGAGTCGGTAGGATAAGTTGGACGGGCAAAATGGTGGAAGACATTTCAGATTACACAACGCACAGAAGTGAGGACCCACTGACATGAAAACCTGGAGTGTAATTGTTCCATTTTCTGCATCAAAATAAAAACTTTACACAAATTAAATTTAACAGAGTTTGATTAAGCAAAGAACAATTTGCAGATTGGGCAGCCATCAGAAGCAGAATGACTCCGGTGATGCCACACGGTCAGAAAAAGAACAGAAAAAGGAACGTGACATGCAGAAAAGGGAAATGAGGTGCAGAAACAATTGGATTGATTATAACTTGGCATCCGCTTTTGAAAGTTAGCTGCCTGTGATTGGCTGAAATACTAATTGGTGCAAGAGTAGGTTACAGTTGTTTACACTATCCAGTTAGGTTACAGTTCACTCTATGTGGAGAATCTTGAACGCTAAACTTAAAATATGCTAGGAGGCAACTTTAGGCAAAACTTAATTTTAACAGCTAGAAGAAGTAGGTGGACAAGAATGAAGCAAAAAAGACAGGCTGGACCCAGATGTTGGATGACTTTGAAGATCAGGCTAAATTATTTGGACTTGATTCTGCAGGCAGGGGGAGCCAGGGAAAGGTTTTGAGCAGGAGAGCAACTCAATCAGGACTATGCTTTAGGACGATGAATCCAGCCCTGCATTCTGGGTCAATAGAGGCAGCCCAATAAAAAAGACCTCTGCAGGAGTAACAAAGACCTGGCCTAGACAGCACGTGTGGGAGCAGGGGGTACATGCAAATGCAGGAAACATCACATGGGTGGATTTGACACACTTGGTATTTTACAGATGGGGAAACTGGGGCTCTGAAAGGTTAACGGTCCAAGATCTCTTTGCTGAGCAAATGGCAAAGGCAGGTGGTGAGATCTCAAGGGGGAAAAGAAGAAGTGGAAGGGGAAGCCAGGTTGGCGTCGGGGCTCTGGGCCCCTAGTCCATTCAAGCACAATGGGAGTGCTCATGGTAGGGGATCCGTAAGACTTAGGGCCTTGAGGCGGCGCCTGTGGCTCAAGGAGTAGAGCACTGGCCCCATATACCAGAGGTGGTGGGTTCAAATCTGACCCTGGACAAAAACTGCAAAAAAAGACTTAGGGCCTTGATTTATCTCTGGGGCACTCTGGCAACAACATGATGTGGGTACCGATTCCATGAGTTGTCCAAGAAGGGATTACTTGGCTTGAGCTAGCGGAGAATGTCTGCTCTGCTGGGTGGTGAGTATCCTGCATTCTTCCTGCTCTGAAGAGCTCACTCTCAAGGCAATGGCCTAGTCCATGCAGGGTTAAACTGAGGTTGAGTGCAGAGGTGGGGATAGGGGTTTAAATGTTGCCTTTCCCACATACACCCTGAGTTGCTTTAAAAGTCTTTCAAGTAAGAAAAAATTGTAAAGGGAGCAGAGACAAGAGAAGAGGGGATGTGATATTCAGTTCTTTCAAAGCTTTGAGTTAGAAAACACACTAGATTTTGTTTTGTTGTGTTTTTTAAGAGCCCGATTGATCTCATTATTAGCATCTCTGACTGAAAGGAGGCTCCCTGTCCCTTTGTACTAGTTGCTCTTTGGGATTTGTAGCTTCTATTCTTCTGACACACTTCATGCAAGGAGAGCTCATTTTGGCTTCCTCAAAAATTAAACTCTAATTTTAGAATTGGCCTCAAAACTTCTGATCTTTGAGCTCAACTTGTCTGGATTGGCCTGGTCTGCAACAGCCACCTCTTATCACCATTCATATTGTTGTTCCCATTTGGTTCCCTGGTTGTCTTAGAAACGAGGATTGGTATGATCTCTCACAGCCAAGAAATGTGAGCCCGAGCCCACCAGTCTACCCGGGAAGGACCGTGTTCCTGCTCTTTTCTTGTAAATAATGTTCTCTCACAGCAGAAAATATTTTCCCTCATTTTCTAAGAGCTGGGCCCCTTGGGCTCATTCCAAATTCCTTCTGGTCCCCCTTCCATCTATTGCAAGTTCCTTCCTGGCCTCCCCAGGCCTGGAATCACCAGAAAGGGCAGGAAGCAGACCACAGTCTGTGCCTGGGCCCAGCTGCCTGCCACTGGACTGAGGCCTATTGGCCCCCGACCTTTAGCCCTAATCCTGCCCCTCACCTCCCTCCACGTAGCCATGTCAGGAGAAGGAGCCCAGAACCCGGGGAACTCCCAGGTCTCATTTCTATTATCTTGGGCAAGTCATTCAATTTTCTACCTGAACCTGTTTTCTCATCTATACAATGAAGAGATGCAATGAACTGGCCTCTAACCCCGGGTGCACTTAAGACATCCCATGCCTCTCTGACCACGACCAGTTTTTGTATTTTTTGTTTTTGTTTTTTTACTGGAGAAAGGGTCCTTTAGCATAACTCAGTCTTGTCCACAACATCCCCATAGAGCAAACAGCCATGAATGCATCAGAGAGTTCCAGCATCCCTCTATGAAATCCAGAGACATAAGCTCCAAACTCAACTCAGAACAATTTTGCAGGGGGCCAAAACCATCTGAATCTCATTTGTGGTAGTTTTGAAGGTTCACAGTGATCTAAAGATAAAAGCTAAATTCTCTAGAGCAGTTTTCCCAGATTGCTTTCCACAGAACACTAAGATTCTGTGTACAGTTGTGCTTCACAAACCTGTGGCCACATAAGTTTGGGAAAGCTGGGTTTCTTTACTGCAGGATGCCTCAGAGGATTTAATAGGCTAATGTGTCTTGAACTTAGAGCCCCTGCTAAAGACAGTCTGCTTAACTTTCATTACAGCCTATTTGTTGTTGCTAATTTGCTATTTGCACTTTACTGATGAGAAAAGGAGGCTCAAAGAGGCTGAGTGCCTTTCCCTAACGCCTGCAGCTGGGAAGTAAAGGGACTGGGATTTGAATTCGGGTTGTATGTCTATCTCCTATCAGTAAGGTCCAGGAAGAAGGCACTGTCCCAAAACTATTGCCTGTGTCCCAGCTTAAAAATCTCACAGGAAAAAGGGACAAAGGGCAGGTTTCTAGGGAAGGGGAGAGGATGGTAAGGGAAGGTGTGTGGAGGTACAGAGATACCTGTTCTATAGAAATCCCACAATTGCAACCCAGGCAAGTTCTCTGAAAAAAGACAACCCTCCCATTGTCTAGACAAGGAATGACAGCGGGGTAAACAAAGGTAGTGGCAGCAGCGATGGACATAAGTGGACACACTAAAGTTGAGGAGTTGGGCAGCGCCTATGGCTCAGTGAGTAGGGCGCCGGCCCCATATGCCGGGGGTGGTAGGTTCAAACCCAGCCCCGGCCAAACTGCAACAAAAAAATAGCCGGGCGTTGTGGCGGGCGCCTGTAGTCCCAGCTACTCGGGAGGCTGAGGTAAGAGAATCGCTTAAGCCCAGGAGCTGGAGGTTGCTGTGAGCTGTGTGATTTCACGGCACTCTACCAAAGGGCCGTAAAGTGAGACTCTGTCTCTATAAAAAAAAAAAAAATGAAGTTGAGGAGTTGAGGTAGATTGGATATGGGGATAGTAACAGAAAATGGTATGAGGGATGACTTCCAGGGTTCTGGTTTGGGAAAAGAAATGGATGGTTGTGGTGCCATCCACTGAGATGAGGCGCCTCGGAAAAGCACCATTTTCTGGGAGAGATCTGAGTTCATTCTCTAAAATACTTAATTTGAGTATTTAATTAATTTGAGGTATCCAAGTAAAGGTGTATACTGGACAGTCAGATATAAGCCCGGAGCTCAGAGTCTCAAGGCCAGATGCATAAATTTGAGGATTGTACTAGTCAGGGAAGGCTAACTCCTGCTATGGTTAAAAAAGAAAAGTCAGTAAAGACACAGAAGATCAGGACAACATTATCAACCACTTGACCTAATTGACATTTGTTGAACACTCCAAGTGAACTGTACTATGTGTGTAATACAGATCATCTGGTGAGCCATGAAACAAGTATTAATACATTTCAAACTATTGACATCTCACAGAGTACCTTCTCTGACCACAATGGAATTCAATTAGAAATCAGTTACAATAAGACACCTCGCAGCACCCAAATGTTTGGAAATGAAACACACACTTCCAAATAACCCATGGGTAAAAGAGGAATTCACAAGGAAAATTCAACATCAAAAATTATGTTGAGTGGTAGCACCTATGGCTCAGTGGGTAGGGCGCTGGCTTCATATACCAAGGGTGGTGGGTTCAAACCCAGCCCCGGACAAACTGCAACAAAGAAAATAGTCAGGCATTGAGGTGGGCACCTGTAGTTCCAGGTACTCAGGAGGCTGAGGCAAGAAAATCTGCAAACCCTAGAGTTGGAGGTTGCTATGAACTGTGTGACACCATGGCACTCTACCGAGGGTGATATATATATATATATATATATTTTTTTTTTTTTTTTTTTTTTTAAGTTACCTTTTATTTCATGGTACTGCTTTTGTTTTTTTTTGTTGTTGTTGTTTTTGTTTTTTGTTCTTTTTGTTTTTTGTTTTTTTGGCCGGGACTGGGTTTGAACCTGCCATCTCCAGCAAATGGGGCCAGTGCCCTACTCCATTGAGCCACAGACACTGCCCCTGAGGGTGATATTTTGAACTGAATAATAAAATATAATCTATAAAAATATGGCATATATAGCTAAAAGGGTGCTTAAAGGAAAATATTTAGCTTTATTAAGAAAGAAGAAAGATATAAAAATCAATGATCTAAGGTTCCACTTCAAAAAGCTAGAAAAAAAGAGCAGAGTAAACCTGAAGTAAGTAGAAGAAATGAAAAATAATGATAAGGGCAAATATTTGTGACATGGAAAATAAACTAACAAAGAAAATTAACAAAGCCAAAAGTTGATTCGTGGAAAGCATCAATAAAATTGGCAAACTCCTCGCTAGCTAGATTGATCAAGGGAAGAGAGAGAGCAAATCATGAATTTAAGGTATTAAAGAAGTGATACCAACACAGTCTGCAAACATTAAAAGGATAATAAGAAAATATTATGAACAACTTTATGCTAATGAATTTGGCAACTAAATGAAATGGACAGGCTTGGTGCCTGTAGCTCAGTGCTTAGGGCACTAGCCACATACACTGGGGCTGGTAGTTTCAAACCCGGCTGCGTTTGGATGACAACAATAACAAAAGAATAGTTGGGCGTTGTTGCAGGCACCTGTATTCATAGCTACTTGGGAGGCTGAGACAAGAGAATCACTTAATCCCACGAGTTTGAGGTTGATGTGACCTATGACATCACGGCACTGTCCAGGGCGACAAAGTAAGGCTCCATTTCTAAATAAATAAATAAATAAATAAACAATAGCTGGGACTGTGTCTGGGGTGATTGAGGGGTCATGGAAGATGAGAACTGGAAGAACCAGGATGTCGCTTGTACCACAGCAAGAATTATGTTGATGGAGTGATGGAGGGAGAAGCCAGAGGAAATAAATGAGCAAGAACTGAGCGTGATGTCAAGAGATAGAAACAGGGGATGTGGACCACACTTATTGTATATGTATTTGAAGGAAGAGAGAGACCAACAAATGGTCATCCTCTTGTGGAAACATCCCCATGGTTTGCTTGTTGCTGTTGTTTACTTTTTGTTGTAGAAATTTGGACACTTACACAAGTGAAAAGACAAGTACAGTGTGTCTCCATGACCCATCAGTCTCACTGCCACTGACCTCTCCTCCTTCAGACACCTGTCACTGCTCCACACCTTCCCTCTGGCAGTTTATCATGTATTTTCTCATGAAATCTTAATTCCTAATACTCTTTTTTTATTAAATCATAAACACATAGCTCATGTATACATTAATGCATTTATGGGGTATGATGTGCTGATTTCATATGCAATTTGGAATGCTTACATTACACTAGTTGATATAGCCCTCACTTCATTTACTTAATTATCATGTTAAGACATTTATACTCTATACTTAATAGATCCTACATGTACCCTTGCAATATGCACCCTAGGTGTGGTCCCACCATTCACCCTTCCTCCATCTGACCTCCTCCTTCTCCTCCCATCCTTCTCCTTCTCCCTTCTTCATCCTGGCCCACGGTTGTAATCTATCTTCATATGAAAGTGTGAGTGATTGTAAATTGGTCTCACAATAGTACTGAGTACATTGGATACTTTTTCTTCCATTTTTTGAGATATTTTACTAAGTAGGATATGTTCCAGCTCCATCCATGTAAACATAAAAGACGCAAAGTCTCCATCTTTTTTAAGGCTGTATAATATTCCATGGTATACATATACTATAATCTGTTAATCCATTCATGGATCGATGGACACTTGGACTTCTTCCATGACTTGGCTATTATGAATTGAGTTGTAATGAATAGTCTGGTGCAAATATCTTTGTTATAAAGTGATTTTTGGTCTTTTGGATATATACTTAGTAGAGGAATTGCAGGATCTAATGGCAGGTCTACTTTTAGATCCCTGAGTATTCTCCAAACCTCTTTCCAAAAGGAACGTACTAGCTTGCATTCCCACCAGCAGTGCAGAAGTGTTCCCTTTTCTCTACATCCACGCCAACATCTATAGTTTTGCAATTTTGTTATGTGGGCTACTCTTACTGGAGTTAGATGATATCTCAATGGCTTTGATTTGCATTTCCCTGATGATTAAGGATGATGAGCATTTTTTTCATGTGTCTGCAGGCCATGTGCCTATCTTCTTCAAGGAGCTTCTGTTCAAGTCCCCTTGCCCACAATGAAATGGGATTACTTGTTCTTTTCTTATTAATAAGTTTGAGTTTTATGTGGATTCTGGTTATCAAACCTTTGTCAGAAACATAACCTGTAAATATCCTCTCCCATTCTGAGGGCTGTCTGCTTGTTTTACTTACTGTGCTCTTGACTGTGCATATTTTTAGTTTGATCAGATCCCAGTAATAAATTTTTGGTGTTGCTTCAATCACCTGGGGGATCTTCCTCATAAAGTATTCTCCCAGGCCAATTTCTTCAAGTGTTTCCCCTGCACTCTCTCCAAGAATCTTTATGATTAAAAAAAAAAAAAAGAAAGAAAGAAAGAAAAGAAAAGAATCTTTATAGTTTCCTGTATTAAGTTTAAATCTTTTATCCAGTGAGAGTCAATTTTTATTAATGGTGAAAGGTCAGGGTCCACTTTCAGTCTGAACAAGTTGCCAGCCAGTTCACCCAGCACCATTTGTTAAAGAGGGAATCTTTCCCCCAATTTATATTTTTGATGGGTTTATCAAAGATCAAATGAGGATAAGTGTCTGGGTTCATCTCTTGGTTCTCTATTCTGTTCCATACATCTACTTCTCTATTTTTGTGCCAGTACCATGCTGTTTTGATCACTGTAGATTTATAGTATAGCTTGAAGTCTGGTAGCATGATACCTCCTGATTTGTTTTTATTTCTGAGTAAATGTCTTGGCTATTCAAGGTTTTTTCTGGCTCCACAGAAAACGAAGTACTATTTTTTCCAGATATTTAGAGTATGACAGTGGTGTTTTGATAGGGATTGCATTAAATTTGTATATTGCTTTGAGTAATATGGACATTTTAACAATGTTGATTCTTCCCAGCCATGAGCATGGTATGTTTTTCCACTCACTAACATCTTCAGGTATTTCTTTTCTCAGAGTTTCATAGTTCTCTTTATAGAGATCTTTCACATCCTTTGTTAGGTAAATTCCCAGATACTTCATCCTCTTGGGACATCTCAAGCAATTGGAAAAGGAAGAACATTCCAACCCCAAACTCAGCAGAAGAAAAGACATAACTAAAATTAGAGCAGAATTTTGTATTTATTTATTTATTATTTAATCATAGCTGTGTACAGTAATACAATCATGGGGTATAATGTGCTAGTTTTATATACAATTTGAAATATTTTCATCAAATTGGTTAACATAGCCTTCATGGTATTTCTTAGTTATTGTGTTCAGGCATTTATATTCTGCCTTTAGTAACTTTCATCTGTACTCTTCTAAGATGCACCATAGGTGTGGTCCCACCAATTACCCTCCCTCCACCCATCTTCCCTCTCCCCTGCCCTCCCTCATTCCTTTCCCCATATTCTTGTGCTGTAATTGGGTTATAGCTGTCATATGAAAGCTATAAATTAGTTTCACAGTAGGGATGAGTACATTGGATACTTTTTCCTCCATTCTTGAGATACTTTACTAAGGAGAATATGTTCCAGCTCCATCCATGTAAACATGAAGAGGTAAAGTCTCCATCTTTCTTTAAGGCTGCATAATATTCCATGGTGTACATATACCACAATTTATTAATCCAATTGTGGGTCAGTGGGCACTTGGGCTTCTTCCATGGCTTAGCAATTATGAATTGGGCTGCAATAAACATTCTGGTACAAATATCTTTGTTATAATGTGATTTTTGGTCTTCTGAATATATACCTAGTAGAGGAATTATAGGATCGAATGGCAGGTCTATTAAATTAGAGCAGAATTAAATGAAATTGAAAACAAAAGAATTATTCAAAAGATCAATCAAAACGTTTAGTTTTTTGAAAAATTCAACAAAATAGAAAATTAAAATCTCTAATATCATCAATCAGAAATGACAAAGGCAAAATAACAACAGACATCTCAGAAATTCAATAATCCTTAATGACTACTACAAAAAATTCTATTCTCAGAAATATGAAAATCTGAAAGAAATTGACCAACACTTGGAAGCATGCCACCTTTCTAGACTTAGCAAGAAATAATTGGAAATGTTGAACAGACCTATATCAAGTACTGAAATAGAATCAACTATGCGAAATCTCTCAAAAAAGAAGAGTCCAGACCAGATGGCTTCACATTCGAATTTTACCAAACCTTTAAGGAGGAACTAATACCTATATTACTTAACCTTTTCCAAAGCATAGAAAAAGAAGGAATATTTCCCAACACATTCTATGAAGCAAATATCACCCTGATCCCTAAACCAAGAAAAGACCCAACAAGAAAAGAAAATTATAGACCAATATCTTTAACTAATACAGATGCAAAAATATTCAATAAGATCCTAGCAAACAGAATCCAGCAACACATCAAACGAATTATACACCATGACCAAATGGGTTTTATCCCAGGGTCTCAAGGGTGGTTCAATATACATAAATCTATAAATATAATCCATCACATAAACAAAATAAAAAACAAAGACCATATGATTCTCTCAATAGATGCAGAAAAAGCTTTTGACAATATACAGCATCCTTTAATGATCAGAACACTTCAGAAAATAGATATAGAGGGGACTTGTCTTCAACTGATACAGGCCATCTATAGCAAACCCACAGCCAATGTTGTATTGAATGGAGTAAAATTGAAAACATTTCCACTCAGATCAGGAAGTAGGCAAGATTGCCCATTGTCTCCACTGCTTTTTAACATTGTAATGGAAGTCTTAGTCATTGCAATCAGGCAAGAGAAGGCAATCAAGGGTATCCAAATAGGGTCAGAGGAGATCAAACTTTCACTCTTTGCAGATGATATGATTTTATACCTGGAAAACCTCAGGGACTCAACCACAAAACTCTTACAAGTGATCAAGGAATACAGGAGCATCTCAGGATACAAAATCAGCACCCAC